>CM067501.1:38011349-38098849 GCA_034509495.1 Acestrorhynchus altus
AGAGAGAGAGAGAGAGAGAGAGAGAGAGAGAGAGAGAGAGAGAGAGAGAGAGAGAGACAGAGAGAGATAAAATGTTCCCTGCCAAACTATTGTTGAAGAAACTCATCCTGATTATTGCCTGGAGCCAAGTGTGGAGGGAACCCCAGTAGTATACCATCCACTCATCACCCCTGGCAACATCTCTCTCTCTCTCTCTAGCTCTATCTCTCTGTCTCTCTCTCAGCCTGAGGAACAATCCTTATTGTTCTCTTA
Organism: Acestrorhynchus altus; assembly: GCA_034509495.1. Taxonomy (NCBI): domain Eukaryota; kingdom Metazoa; phylum Chordata; class Actinopteri; order Characiformes; family Acestrorhynchidae; genus Acestrorhynchus; species Acestrorhynchus altus. The sequence goes on from CM067501.1 coordinate 38,011,602, forward strand.
TTTTTGGGCGGTATGTTTACAGTAATAGTAGAACAGTCTGTGCCCATGTGTACTCAGCAGCAAACACCATCAAACAATAAGGTCAGAGTTGAGGGAGGCTTTATTATTATTATTTTTTTATGTGTCCCTGGCACTCACCTAGACTTTCCTTTTTATAACCAAGGAGAAACAATAGAGGGCTCAAGGCTTGTAGCTAATGAGGGGAAACACATCCGCTTACACTGCCATACTTCAGTGGATTGTTGATGCATTCTATAAACTGTTTTTCCTTTTCTTGTTTCCCCTCTGTCAGATGATGCTTCGAGGGTTGGGCTCCTAAACACTTCAAGAAAAGTAAGCTTTCCTCAGCAAATGCTTTTAAAAAGAAGTATCTAATGGACTTTTTATATTCATAAAAAAACAATAACAGACTCCAGCCATATTTACAGAGACAAACATTTAAAGCATGTGCATGATCACAGTTTCATTTCTCATACTTATACCATATATATCCAGCTAAAATCTTGTATCTACAAAATGGCAAAAAGGGGAAAAAACATTACTTTCAATGGAAGTCAGTTTAAAAGGGTTTTATTCCAAGTCATTTTGAAGCATTTCTCTTGGTCCATTCATCATTAATTCTGACACAATGTAATGAACATCTGGCTAATTCATTTAATGAAATAGCAAGGTATGTGCAGATTGAATTTGTTCTGCTCCTGCCCACTCTCACCTTAACCTGGCTGTATTTGTGCCCCTAACACCAACAACATAGACATTTTGGCCCAGTCCTGCATTCAGTCCTGCAAACTTGCCTCTAGCCACCTTAAATGTGGTGTTATTTCCACAGCTGACCTCCTACAGGCTCAACAATTTCTGTACAATAATGCACAATTAATTCGTGACTGGTTGTTTTGCAAATATTTTTGAGCATGCCATTTCCATACCGGCCCATCCTGATTACAGGGTAGATAAAGCTGCTCAGAGCCGCATAAAAGTATCCTGGGTGTCCATCTCTCTAAATGTACCCAGGTAAGAATAGAATAGAATAGAATAGAATAGAAAACAATAAAAAAATTCATTTTTGTATCAAGGCTTTTTCACACACCTGAATACACCCAGGACCAATTCTTAGGGGAGGGGCTCATTACCACTGGTTTGCTTCCACACAGAAAAATTCAATTTGTCCATTTCAAACATGACACTTTTTTGCAAAACGGTAGGACATATGTTCATCTGCTTTTCTTTTTTTTCCTTGGATAAAAATATTTGGATAGAAAGGTTAAAGAACAGCTCATTGTGGAGTCATGGTATTTCACCCTGCAGGAAAGGAGCCATTCTTGTTGGAGAAGGTTTTTTGCCATATAGACAAGAAACATTAGTGTGAAAACCCCCTACATTTAAAATGAAAAAATATCATATTTAATCATATTTTGTAATAAATAGCTGAATAAAAATAATCTTTGTATTATTGTACCATTTTGAAGTGGGAATCCAGTATTCGTTCCCTTTCAAAATCATTTGTGTATCTCTGCAGTATGTGACGCTGATGAACTTCCAAGAGGAGGTGCGGGCCCATAGGGATCTAGACAGCTTCCTGGCACAGGCCAGCATCCTGCTGGACGAAAAGGCCGCCTCCCTGGATGAGGTGCTGCGACGCATGCTGGAGCATGTGGCCCGAGATAGCCAGGGCAGCTGCAACCAGCAGGAGGTCACCAGTTCCCTGTTCACTGACACTGGAGGACAAAATGCCAATGGTGAGCGCCCACTGGCTGCTCAGAATGGATGAGACAAAACATTGGACCAGACTTTCTCTGCCACTGCCTTAAGGCTGGATTGGATTGTGGCTCATTAAAGAATGGTCGTAAAGTCTTTAAAAATAATTGAGCGAATTTCAATTAAGGATTACTCATGAGTTAAATTGATTCTATTAAAGGGATGGCCTTTTTAAAAGGATCATTATTTTTAGTATCCTTGTATGTTCTTGCTGATTTACCCTCTTTCCATCTCCTTATAGTGCACCTGCTGACTGAGACTATTCAGGGTGTGACAGCCACAGCCACCGGGGTGCGCTATCAACAATCCTGGCTTTGTGTGCTGTGAGTAGCAACTTCCACATGGTCATGTAAATATTTGTGACTGTTTTTTGGACAACGCTACCCTATCTGTGTCATTTACTGTCTTTCTGTGGCTGGCTGTAGGTGTAACGTCAAGAGTCTTCAGCAACGATGTGTCTGCATCACACGATTAGAGAGGCCTCAGAACTGGGGGGTCAACTGCTGTGAGGTCCAATTTGTCATCCTCATCCTTGCACCACCTAGAACAGTGAGTCTTTGCTTTTTCATATCATCTCTGTTTTCCAGTGGTATTATAGCCATGACTCATCATCTGTTTATTACAGCATGTATTGATCATTCTAACTCAGATTTAGGACCAGTGTGGTTCCTTTAAGCAGATAAGTTACTTGAAAATTGCTGTTGAGTATCAGAAAACCTACCTATTACAGTAATTCCTGACTAGATCTTTATTATAAGAGTTAAAAGACTTTTAAAAATCATCATTGCTGTATCATTGTTAAGTACTAATCTCACTTCACCTCAGTTTTGCCCAACTGTTCCTCATGCCCTTTCTCTTTTTGAGACTTACTTCCTCTTAATGAACTGAACTGTTCCCAACAGTAAAGACAAGCACATTCCTTTACATGTGATATCAGCCATCACATCACATTCGTCAGGAAAAGGACGAATCCTTAGTTCTGACACATCAGATGCATGAACCAACCAACATCACATTGGGAGTGATGGGCAAAGAGCACCATCTACCATCACCCAGAGAAAGCATGGCCAGTGGTACTTTCTTGAGGCTGTGGATGCTGATGGCAAAACTGCATGGCCCAATATTTAAACTTGTGACCCTGTTTTTTTATTTTAATCTTGATTCCTCTCATTCGTTCTTCCTTATACTATTGGTTCTTCCTTATACTAGGGGTTCTTTCTCATGTTCTTTGAGAGTTTCTCCTTTCAATTCTTGTTTCCTCTTAGACAGAATTAGTTTTTGAGTCTTGGTTCCTCTTGGTGGTTCTTCCCCCAGATCTTTGAGAGTTTCTTTATTTTAATCTTGGCTCCTCTCAGTGGTTATTCCTTGTGCTGTATAACCAGTACCTATTCTTAGAAAATTTAATTTGTCAACATGATAGGTCAAGTTTAGATTGACCTCTCTGAATTTGCATTTGCATAATCCTATGACTAGTGACAACTCTTCTACCCTTCTTGTAAAAAGCGATATATATATATATATATATATATATATATATATATATATATATATATATATATATATCATTATGAAAGACAGACTGGTATGCTTAATGTAAAACCATTTCTCTCCAGAAAAGTACCAAGACAGCCATAGAGCTTGGCCGCACCTTTGCCACCTTGTTCTCAGACATCTCCTTCAGACAGAAGCTCCTGGAGATGAAGACTCAGGATGACTTTAAACAGGAGCTGGTGCACAAGAGGCAGCTGCTCTCCACTGCTGTACACAAACTTTCCATGGAAGAAGAGACTGGCCCACACAGCAACAAACCACTCAAGGTCTGGGCTAGGGAGTAGGTGCTTGAATTTGCTCTTGGTTGATTTGCAGCTAAAGATTGCAGCTTTAGATGTTTAGATCACTGGTAATAAATGCATGTTGTAGTGCATTTTATGTGAATTATTTTAATTGTATGCATTATACCATTTTTGGAAGGTTATGCAGCATACTGGTTAATAAAAAATAAAAAGTCCACAAGAACATGGCAGCAACAATTTTCTCTCTGCTGTCTTACATAAAAAGGCAGAAAGGAAAAAAAAAAACACTATCAGGCAAAGTGAGGAATGGCAAGCAGCCGCATAGCAACTCAGCCAAGCCTGCCCGTGTTCTCTGGCACCCACACATCTTCCTTCCTATTGCACAGATGAATTATTTGCTTATAACTCTTTCCTCAATGCACAGCAGTGAATTCCTCACTGCTGGCTTGTTGCCTTTACAGAAGAGAAGTGGTTCTGTTGTTTTCTCATGATAATGTGTTAAGGATTTGAAAAGTAATTCAGTTATCCATAGGACCAAATCATTTATGAGAGGAATAATCTAAAGGGCTTTCCTCTGCTGCACACAAAGAGAAGCAATAACTCACTTGCAGCAGTTTTTCAGCAGTCTATAATAAATTTTTCACAGTTTATCTCAATTAAGTTGTTTGTCAACATGCTATAATGTTCATAGAAGGCTGTAGATGCTCATAACCAAATATGGCAATAGAATGGTGTCAATAGAAATATGGCAATAGAAACCCTTTAACTGTCAACACTAAGAAAATCATCAAAAGGGTATCCCTTGTCCTCATTTAGCAACTTTTCTGTTTGTTTGTTTTTGATGACCCATTCAGAAAGAAGATAAGTTAGTCACAAGCTGGTTGCCCAGTTAGGGTAATTCTAAGCATTAAGTAAAACTATTACTAACAGTCCCTGTAATGCAATAGAAATACCATATAATTAAGTTTGCAATACTAAATGAAACATGAACAAATAAGTCTGTCCCTTCAATTACTGCCTTATATACTTGTTAATGTAGAATGTGATGCTCATAGCTACCTACACATCTAGAAAACCTACAATTAGTGTATGCACAGTGTTCGTCAATGAGGATCAGCAACGTGCCAGATTGGAATGGAGGTGAGAGCAGGGGGTGGATGTAATCACATGTAATGGCTCTTTATTTACAAACCAAAATAAAAAGAAAATGAAACAAGAAATAAACAAGAAACCAGACAGAAAAAACAAACAGACAAGCCAAGAGTCCAAACATGACAAAGTGCTACTTAAACACAGAACAAGGGCAGAGACAAGAAAAGCTCATGACAAACCAAAACAAGCCCAAACAGGGACAGACAAGGAGCAGAACAGAAACAAACCGGACACTATGACTGCTACGGAAGAAATAATGAATACTCCTAGTTTATATCTAAGTACATAAAGAGTAAATGTCTTTAAATGTATGCTGATCTGACAGTAAAATGAATATATTTAATCTAGCAAGGAAATGTGAGGCTTGTGCAGTCAACTGATCGAACATTAGCATCCAATTCTGGTTACCCTAACTGGGCAACTCAACTGAGCGGTCACACATATTTCAGAATACTGTCAAATTTTTGCCATTCACCATAATACAATTGTTATAGGATGTAGAACATGAAATTCTATATATTTTTCTTCTTATAACTTTCTATGGAGCATGATCTGCATCACTCCAGTGTAGTTCAGGTCTTTTCTCAGCTTTCAGAGAATAATATACTTTCATGACATTAATTGCAATTCATTAAATATGAGTAAAAACAAGGCTTTTTGGAATATGTTCAACTTGCTTACTGCTTTCTGAGCTTCATTCTATGTTTTCATGAAGGTAACAGAATTTCTACAGGCTGGTCGTGGTATATATGAAGACCTCAGTCGTAGACTTCCGCATTACCTTTCGGATTTCACTGATGGTGAGTGAGCTAAGGCATTGGCGATCAATTCCATCATTGTCAATCTACAGACATTTAGATTGACAAAACAGCAGGTACATGTTAAAGGAGATAATAAACCTGTATTTTAGCTGTGCAGCCTGAACAACTGGCCAAATGGAGAGGCATACCCTAAACATTTTCTGGCTTGACAACATACTAGCATTGCTTTGTGTGTCAATAGAGCGGTTAGTGCTGTTTTTGCTGGTTCCACACACACCTTTGGAGATTTTTCCTTTTAGAAATACACTTATTCATATTTACTGTCATTGATTTTATGCTGTGATGAATGTAGCATTTCATAGTACATTTAGCATCATTGCCTAATGTTGTCATGGTGATAAAATTCTAGCCACAAATGTGAATGATGTGGAGAGAGAACTTAAACACTGCTCTAGTCAGTGCCCTACTTAACTTCCATGCTAAATCATTTGGTCACAGTTCCTGAGCCAACAGCACTCTTCAATGTTAGCTCTCAGTTTTAGATGCTGATCTACAAATATACACCAATCAGCAATAACATTAAAACCACTTGCCTACAGTTGTGGAAGTCCCCCACCACCCATACAGCTTTACCTCATTGAAGCATGATCTTCAAAGGTGTCCTGTGGTTTCTGACACCAATATATCAGTAGGAGATTCTTTAAGTCCTGTAGTTTTAAGGTGGGACCTCCTTGAATTGCATCAATGAGCAGCCCACGAAAGTCCCAGCTAGGTATTGACCACTGCACACTCCTTATAAGATCGTTTGGGGGATATTTCGACCCAGTCATTTAGCTATTACAGAGCGTCTGGGGATCTAGCCTCCTCTCTGAATAAGGGTGTGTGCTAAATGCCAATAAATGTATTAGACTGTTATACTTATATTAGTGCTAATAAATGTCTTAGACTGTTATACTTCTTAACTGCATAATATGTAAATCTCTTCTGTTGATTTGTGCCATTGGAAACAGATGATCACTGTCATTCACATATTAGATTTTTTATGTTACAGATTTTTCTTTCTCGAATGTAATACAAATTGTGGTACAGCTAATTAATTTTACATAGACATAAAAGTTGATTTCATCTTGTAATTTCTAGGGGCTTTCATACTGTGCTATATGGTAGGAAACTAAATTTGAATGAAATGAAGACATTATCTTCCCTGTTTCCCCTAATATGCACAGATATTATCTACATGTACTAGGGTTAGCTATAGTACTCTATGGTAGGGTAGCTATGGTACTCTATGGTAGGGTAGCTATGGTACTCTATGGTAGGGTAGCTATGGTACTCTATGGTACCCTTATATCCTATATTTAGGCCCACATTTCATCATTCAACTATATTACTGCCATAATAAACCTCAGTTTAAGCTGCACTGATTTTACACTCTTTAAAACACAGATTCTTTGTATGAGTAAACTCACTGAGTGAGTTCTTGATATTCACATTGAGTACTGGCAAATGTATAAGTCCTTGTACAGTGCAAACATTATCATGGTGTTCTTGCTTCTTGTGTGCAACTCTGTGTTATATCCCCATGTCAGCTGTAGTTCTATAGCAAGTCTAGGTAAAGGTTTTGTGCTGCAGAACAACATCTACCTACTACAGTTATTGGAGTCTTTTTGCAGTCTTCACCTCCTGGGATGGATAATACTGGAAGTATTATGCTGCAGTAAGATAGCATACAATTGTACATGATTATGGGCTGTGGAACTGTATGTGCTGTTTACTGGGGTGTTTCTGTAAGATAGGAGTTGAACTTGTGGGTCTGTGTGTGTGTGCATGGCTTCTTGAAAGCATGCTTAACAGCCATTACCATATGTTCTACAAGCCCATTGCACTGTGGATATCTTTGGATGTAGTGGGTGAGTTTAATCCCCCAAGATGCTGCAGTCCTTTGGACATCTGTTCTTGCAAATGAGACATGATCGTTCACCAGTTTCTTGGCGATTTCACTTCTTGCAAAAGCTGCTTTCATCGCCCCAATGAAAGCTATGTAAGCTGTCTTTAGCCAGGTTTAGCACTTTTGGAGATGTAGTCCACCGTTAGCATGTAGTAATGACCATGGAGCTCACATTTATTGGTATCTAATAGTGATTTCATACAGCTTTAATGGTTCTTTTAAGATGTTCTTTGGAACTGCTGGCATGCACATTTCTAGAGTATGTTTAGTGCCATGTAACTTTCCTAACCAATGCATCTATGTATCATAATCCTGATGAGCAGAATGCAATCATAAGTCAAACATTTCAGGACATCTGTGATCCGGATTTTTCATCTCAGTTGCCAGTAAGGTTAGTATTAGTGTAGGTTAGAAACTACACACCAGAGCCGAAAGCAATCTATATTGCTCTACAGAGTTCATTTGACATGTAATCCAGGTTGCAGTACCATAAAGTGCTGTTGGAGGCAATGTGACTTCTGTTGTTTCATTGCACTATAAAATAATAAATCTATTTTCACATAAGTTAAGAATGATGACAACATTGTGAAAAGAAAGGAAATGGCAGAAGGTACAATGCAGAGGTACACAACTCCAGTCCTGGAGGGCTGATTTCCAACAAAGTTTGGTGGTTGCTCTACTCAACCAAGCTTAGCTGGAAACTGGCCCTCCTGGACTGGAGTTGTGTATCCCTGATATAATGGTTTGATTAGGGAATTATTGTAGTTTCAGTGCTACTGTATTCACTGGTGTCTGCATGATGTGGAGCAATGTGAGTCTAAGACCCCATCCCCAAGTACACTGATATTTTGAACAGTGAACTTGTGTACTTCTGGCCACATGAAAATGTTGTTTATAGTTCCTGAAAATTGTGCTTTTCCAAAAACCTTTCCAAGGTGGAGATTTTTAAAGTCTTTTTTCAGTGTTGTGGATGGGGAAAATTGAGCTTTATGGAAAATACTGACATACACTAACAATAAATGCATGTTTCTGGATGAATACCAACATGCAATGGTCTTGCACTCTGGAGAATCTGCCCCAGATGCTTTGCAGAAGACAGGAGCATGTAGAGATGGTGGGATGGATGAGAGATGTCCAGCAAGATATTTAAGGCCTTTCTGACACATCGATCTTAAGAGATTTCTGCCTGGGGTGGGGCGTAGGGCCCCAATGGTCTTCTCTGTGATGCAGGGTCTTCCTGTGTGCAGTGGAGCTGCTGCCATACCAGACTGTGATGGAGTTGGTCAGGATGCTCTCCATTTGTAGAATGTTGTCAGGATTGAAGGAGGGGATTTTGCTTATCCTCTATTTTATTTTTCTGTAAATGTGTGAGAACCACATGTAGTGAATTGGATACAACACCTTCGACGGATCTATTTGCATGATATGCAAATTAGTGGTGTCAAAATTAGGAGGAAGAAGGGCTCTGGTGTGCTGCAAGACTAGCCCCTCAAAGCATTTTATAATGATGTGGGTCAAAGCTATGGATGGAAGTCATTCAAGCATGACATTGGGGACCTTTCTGCAGAGCGGTTGATGGTGACATATTTGAGGCATTCCTGGATTACAGTCTGGTGCATAGACGTGTTAAAGATGTATGTTGAAACTGTGAGCAAATAAGAAAGAAAGAAGTTGGTCCTAGGTAAACACTGATTTATGCTTTGATTATATTAGCACAAACACATGCTTACATGCTTTACAAGCCAGATATCACTTTCAGTGGTTTGAATGGGTAAAGAAGAACAGCACACTTGATTGCAGATACTTCAAATTTGCTGGTCAGAAAAATGGGACAGCATTGCATATTGCAGAGTATTTCTGCATCTGTAGACATGACGCAATCAAGAAAAAGTGGACTTGGTATTAAAATAGCAGCGCTTCAGAGACCTTGCTGAATTGTTTCCTTGCCTTCACATCTGATTCAGCAAAGGAAAATGCAATGGTTTCAATTTTGTTGCTTTATAATTGGCCTACTTTCAACATTTTTGTGCTGAGTAACTGGGATATATATATATATATATATATATATATATATATATATAATATATATATATATATATATATATATGATATCTTTAATTGTTATAAATGTCCAAGAGATTTTAAGGTTGGCAGGGAAAGGCCATTAATTACAGAACATCTATTGTCACATAAAAACAAAAAAAAACCCTGAATATATAAGGACTTCATGTGCAATTGTGATATATATGCTTCCCTAATATGTTTACATTTTGCATTTGCATAGAGATTCAATAGAAAATCAGGTTAATTTTTTGTTGATTATGTCACATGGAAAGCCCAATGTCAGCACTGCCAGGATGCTTTGTGTTCAGAAGAATCTGATGCCTCAAACCACATTTGGCAGTTGTCAAATATAGGTCACGTTCAAATGTAAATGGAGTATGTTTTCTATATGTAAGAGCTGAATAGCATGTTAGAGGATAATTTGATTTGATTCAGAGCATACTGGGCAATACTTATGTAAGAAGAAACATGTTGAAATGTTTAAAGTACTTGCAGGCCAACATAAATAGATAAAGTAACGATTATACAAAATTCACTGAGAGTTAGCCCAATGTAGTTTAGTCAATCTTTCTCCCACCTCAGTAATGTCAATAATACATTTTGTACCTTGTGAAAGTATTCACCCCTTGGCTTTACCTATTTTATTTACATTACAACCTGTATTTAAATGTTGTTTTTGTTTGTTGTTGTTGTTGTTGTTGTTATTTATTTGTTTGTTTTATTAGAAATGTATGTTATACATCTGCAAATCAAATTAGTTAGTGAAGTGAAATAAGTTTTTTTATATAATTCTATATATATATATATATATATATATATATATATATATATATATATATATATATATATATATATATATATATATATATATATAAACAAAGAAAAGCATCATCAAATCCATTCCATGGGGATCTTTTCCGCTTAGCAGGGACTGAGGAAGCTAGTACAGAGTTAGGGGGTTGATGGGTGGTGCTAAATACAGGCATAATCTTCAGCAAAACCTGTTTCAGTCTGTCAGTGATTTGAGCCTGAGACTGAAGTTGAACTTCCATCAGGACAATGACCCAAAGCATACTGCTAAAGCAGCACTCGAGTGGTTGAATGTTGTTGTTGAATAGTTATGCACACTGATGTTTTCTGTTATTTTGTCCTAGTTGTTGTTTGCTTCACAGAACGTTGTAGGCATTTCTGTAAATCAAATGACGCAAACCCTCAAATAATCCATTTTAATTCCAGATTGTGAGGTAGCAAAACTTAAATTCCATGAATACTTTGATGAATAATTTCACAAGGCACTGTATATGTAGACCAGAAATTCCCTATCACATGAAGAGGAGGTCTTCCTATTCTCAGACTCCTGATCATGTAGGGTTATGGTGTTAATGGGACTGGCAGGCAAATAAACGATTGCACCCCTCTGTGAAGTCCTGTATTTATCTGTCTTGATGAATGGGAATTTTACAGCTCTAGGGTGGTCCAACAAGTAGACTCAGGTATGTTCCCTTGAGAACTCACTGGTCACTCCATCTGCTGAAGCACGGAGTCTTGGTGTAGTAGTGGATGACCAGTTATCGTTCTCAGCTCATGTTGCAAAACTGACTCGGTCTTGCAGATTTCTCCTTTACAACATCAGGAGAATTCAACCTTTTCTGTCTAGAGAGGGCACTCCGGTGCTTGTTCAGTCTCTTGTCATTTTAACACTAGACTACTGTAACTCCCTACTGGATGGCCTTCCTATGTGGACCATCAGACCATTGCAACTTATCCAGAATGCAGCAGCGTGGCTCGTCTTCAATGTTCCTAAATTCAGTCACATAACTCCTCTGCTGCATTCCCTTCATTGGCTCCCTGTAGCTGCCCGCATCAGATTCAAAACCTTGATGCTGACCTACAAAGCTAAAAATGGACCAACCCCTCCATACATGATGGCAATGGTCAAAACTTGAGCTGTACCAAGAGCCCTTCGAGCTTCAAGTACAGCTCGGCTTGACCCACCATCCCTCAAAACACAAGGAAATCATGCATCCAGACTTTTTTCTGTTCTGACACCAAAATGGTGGAATGAACTTCCCCTGGGAAGTTCCTCACTGTCTTCAAACACAGACTGAAGACTCGTCTGTTTCAGGAGTATTTAACTCCATAAAGACATTTGTTTTCAACAGGATTTAAGTGCAAATAATCTCTGAATTCTAGCCTCGTCAACTAACTAAGGATATTTTCTGAGTGAACAGCAAAGCACTTTTGTAAGTCGCTCTGGATAAGTGCGTCTGCCAAATGCCATAAATGTAAATGTATGTTAATGCAATTTGTACACTCTAAATATCATTTAGAAGGAGCCAGCTGTATTAACCTTTAAGCTGATGTGATGCTTCTGTCCTCAGGAATGTATGGAGGTAGCAGGTCGCTGCTCAAATACACCACAACAGCCATCTTTCTCTATGTTGCCATCCTGCTGCCTGCTATTGCATTCGGCTCACTCAACGATGAGAGCACACGCGGTGAAATAGGTCTGTACTGCTTCTACACAGCTTATGTTCACATTAACTCCCTTATTGCTCAATTCATACATTTTGCTCAGATCAGGTTTCTTTCTGCCTCAATAGTTCCTATTTATATACGAACAAACCCATATAATTCATAATTAGTCTGTACATACCTTTGGCCTGATCCATACATGCATGTTTTATGAGTTAAAGCTGTTTCAGACATACTGCCCACACAGGATGAAAATGAGAGTGATGTGCAGTGAAGTGTGCTGAAGTGTGAAATTATTCTGATCTCACTATACCTATTATGGTCACATGACTGAGATATATCTAGGAGTACATGTAAGGCTCAAATCTCAAATCTGATTGAACAGCATTACATTGTTTTTAACAAATGTTTAAACTTGTTAACTTACGTGAACAAATAATTTTATTACAAATTGTTTGTTATTGAAATAAATCCTTCACATTAATGATAGTGGAACCCTATTGATGCACTACTCAGACAAAAAAATATTTTTAAGCTCTCAGATTGTCCTTTTAATTATCTTGTTTCTATATACATTCACTGTGAAAAAGTACCTGCACAAATAAGAGTTAAATTTAATAAGAATTTAGACTGATCACTGCATTTTTTATTGAGCTGCACATACAGAAGTAGAGTCTCTCATTATGGCTTTGGGCATAACTCAAAATGCCAGATTGGCATTTGTTCTTTGGACACCATTGGTTCCTAATGGTGTCCAAAGATAATCCATCCCATAGTTTGGACAGTCTAACACAGTTCCTGCAAATTGTAGGGGTGCAGTGTTGATATGATGTCCAGTAGCATCTCACACATTTTCAGTTGGGGGTAGGTCTAGTAAAGAGACTGGCCATGACATAGTATGTGTCTTCAAGGCAAGCTTTTAAAATGGACAAGCACTGCTAGAATAGCTTACCTGAGTATGCACTTTGTTAATTTTGGAATTGCCACTGATTGCAGGACTTTACCATAATAAAGACTAAAGGTGAGTTAGCATTGTATGCAATTGCACTACACACCATGACACCAGGCCTTTTGAATATGTGATGTATGACAACAAACTGTTGATCTTGGTGCCAACATTTATGGATTCATTAGTTGTCTCCACTAAGACAAAAGCTGTATAGACTAAAGTATAGGGACATCTGCTCATTCATTGTTTCTTCCAAAATCAAGGGTATTAGGAACATCTTGCTATTGTTTAAGGAACTGCCTCTACTGTGAAAGAAAAACTTTATATGAGATTTTGGAGAATTGTTGTCAATAATTTGATTGCATTTAGTGACAAAGGCATTAGTGAAGTCAGGATGTTGATGATAATCCCACCTCATACCTAGCTCCCCAACTCATCCCAGTATTGGATGGAGCACCATCATTCCAGAGAACACAGTTCCATTGCTCCATAGTTCTAAGATGGGGTCTTTAAAGCCCTCAATCCTATCCTAGCATCTGTCAAGTCTCAATTTTCATATTGCATTGTTTACAAGATCAAAGTAAAACCTTACTGAATATTTTTCATGTACTAATTTGTAACTTTTACATCTCACAGATGTCCAGAAGACTATTGTAGGCCAGAGTATTGGTGGTGTGATCTACTCCCTGTTGGCTGGCTCTCCAATGGTCATTCCCCTGACCACTGCACCTCTTGCCATTTTTATTAGTGGTGCATTTTCATTATCCTCCTCATAGAAAAAAAAAAAGTTTTCTAGTTTAAGTTCTCTCCAGTGTTGCATCAGTGTTGTGTGTTGCTCTATTGTGGTCTTACAGTTATCAGAGGTATCTGTGATGATTATGACCTTGATTTTCCTGCCTTCTACGCTTGCATCGGCCTGTGGAACAGCCTGTTCCTCATACTGGGAGGCGTCTTCAATGTCAGCTTATTCATGAAACTTTTCAAACGGTCAGTGAAAAGACATATAATACAGAAAAATAGTTGTAAACTTCTACAGAATGTAGAATGTCCCATTTGTTCTCCATTTCTGTGTTACAGCATATGTGACACAGGTCAAATTGCACTGCTGTATTTCATATTTGTTAAAGCTGAAATTGGGTTTTGCTTGCCTAGACTGCTTATATAGATAAGTTTTTTTTTTCTTTCACAGGCCCATAATCTCTGTTCTTCATGTGCCTTTTGGGCTACTTTATGTCTTAATTGTGATTGGCTGCTTTGATAAAAGAGAAGATTGGTTTCTTAGTGTATGATATGTGCTCTCAGCTCCACAGAAGAAGTCATAGCTTTGTTCATCTCAATTGCCTTTGTGGGTGACGCTGTGAAAGGCACCATCAAAAGTAAGTTCACATTCCTTGAAACACATCAAGACAGAGGGCTTTGAACATGAATTCAAACAATCATGCCAGTTCAACTAGAAAAGAAGATGTCAGACAAGTTATCTGTCATCTGTCTGAGTGAACATATCCAAGAAGAAAGCAAGTTATCTGATTCATAGAATAAAAACTTTAAATGTGTCCTCATGTACCCTTCCCAATAAGTAAACGTGCAAATTCTAGTTCCGGTATTGGCAATAGAATTGCTCACTCTGTAGTAGACAAACTTGAAACTTTTGGCACCATGCCTAATGTCATTTATGGGCTAGCATTGAGCTGTAGAGCAGTGGAACTGGAATTATGGTGTTTCATTTGCCCTCTTCTGCAAAATTACAGAAGAGGGCAAATAGGCCAGTGCAGGGGCAGGACCTAGTACCTCCCAAAATGGGAGAACAAGTAAACGTGCACGCGGACTCCACTGTGCTTGCACACAGGAGAATATGCATTTAACCCATGCATGCAGTGAAACATGCACACACATACTCACACACTGATGAATTCACACACAAGGGGGCAGTGAGCACACATGCCCGGAGTGGTGGGCAGTGCTATCCATGGCACCTGTGAGTTAAGTTGCTTGTTCAAGGGCACTTCAGTCCTGTCCTGCCAGTTCAGGGAATTGAGTGTTTCTGGGCTCAGCCCTGGTCTAGGCATGTCTACACACTTGAAATTAATGGTTCTTCAAGGGTCCTTTAGCAAACAAAATGGTGCTATACAGAACCATGCCAATGATTAAAGGGTTCTTTGAATCATGAAAGGGTTCTTCAGACTGATAGAGAATGTGTTGTTGATGGGTACCCATAGAGTCTTTTTGAAAATATTGTTACAATTCCAAACTTGTAATAACATATAGTGGGTAGGATCCATTGTCAATAATTGCCTGCAGCTTGGACAACATTCTCCTCTCTGCCATCAGAGAGTCCAGCTTAGCTACCACAACATCATCGTCCTTACGGATTGTTTTGTTGAGTCTGTTGGCGTCTGCTGGCCTCAGCCTGCTGCCTAAGTATGCAATAGCATAGAGGATTGCACTCACCACCACAAACTCAAACATGATTCTGAGAATCATACAGCAGATGTTGAAGGACCTCAGGCTCCTCAGAAAATAGAGACGCCCTTCCTGTAAAGGGTGTCAATGTTCAGTCCAGTTTATTGTCAATATGTACTCCCAGATATTTCCAGTCCTCCACAGTGACCACATTGACCCCCCTGATGGACACAGTGTCACCTGTTGTTGTGTTTAGCACCATTTGCTTTACTAAAGAATGTTTGATAAAACATTATTTTTAAATGTATAAGCACATCCCTGGGTCAGTGTATGATGGCATCAAGAACTGTGTTTTTAAAGATTAGACAGATCACATACCAGATAGACCAATAAAACTAAAAACCCATCAGATTGTTAGCTTTCATCTTTAGAGAAAAAGGAGGACGTCAAGCTTCACTATCTTCTCAGCTGCAAATCTGAAAAGATGAAAATCATGGTGTTTCTGTCTACGGTTCCATTGTAAGAAGATGACTTTGATTCTGGAAGATGTGGAGCCAATCACGAAGCTCTTACTGGTAAAAAGGAGGCAAACATAAAAAGAACTTTTTTGTTAAATCAAATTGCTGAAGCATCTGCACTTTTCAGTACAATGTATTGACCATCCCAGAGTCAGGACATCAACATCACAGAATGTGTTATGGATGATTTGTTTTGGTGAGAAGCCAGAAATGCTCAGATTGAGCTTGGGAGGTGTGAAAAGTGCAGGTAACTCTAAAACATGGCCTTTAGTAATGGTAATTAAATAAATTAAAAGTAAAGCAGCTAAAATGTGTATTATATCGTATTTGGGACACAGCAATTTCAAAAGTGAAATGTCACAAACATTTAAACCGGCCATGTAGTTACAAATGCCTTGCCAATTTTTCTTCTTTTCTCCTTTCTCTCAGTCTTCCATAAATACTATCATGGACCAAAACTAATGAACAGCAGTGCTGTGGAGTTTCATCACCTGGCTGACATGCTCCAGCATCCTGAAACCAGTAACACAGCCGTGTCTCTGTCTGCAGTACTCACACTGTGCACCAGGGAGCGCCCTATCCTCTGTCTACTGCTCATGCTGGGAACCCTGTGGCTCGGTTATGTTCTTTTTCTCATCAAAAGGAGGTAACTGAACTGCTTCAGTGTAATATTCACCAGCTAATGGCAATGCAGTTGTAGTGAGATGTTTCTTCAAAGGTTAAGAACCACTCAAACTTGATTGATGCAGTAAAATGACAATAAATGAGTTGGGGAATTGGGAGTCTTCATCATAACATAAATATTTCTTAGTCCTTAAACATCATACAGTGATGTTCAAAATAATCTAATTCCTCCTAGTAAGACCAGCCTATGATCATTTCTTAAATGGGTCACTAGAGACACATGACCTCATCCCCCACCTTCTTCATTTTGCTCAGGACCCAGTTTGCCTGAAGCATCTTCATGTTAAGATCACAACATTAACCTAGATCATTGCAGGAAATTTTCTTTTTTTTGCCTCAGGTGGTTTTAATATTGTGCTTTGGTTCTTTCCAGCCCATTTCTCCATGCTAAAGTCAGGGAGGTGGTGTCGGACTGTGCTTTGCCAATTTCAGTTGTTATATTCTCCTTTGTGGGCTCTTATCTATTCATCGACATTGATCGTGAGTGACTGGCTTTAGATAATGCGTGGATTTTAAACAATTTTGTTCTCGTGTATTGCTAAGAATACATAATTTTTGTTACTCAAAAACCTAATTTTCTAAATGGCAGAAGAAGAAGGAAAAAAAACTTTGTTTAAAAAATATATTTCAAGGACCTTTGGAGCATTTCTATTTGTTCATTCCTTGTGGCATTCTGACACAAGGTAAACAACTGTTAGAAATACAAGGTTTTTGGGTAACAATTAATTAATTAATGTTTAATTAAACCATAATTTATTATTGGACTGTTCAGAATCTTTTTCCTGTAATACTGTGTGTCTTCATTACCCTCACCTCCTCACACTCACACTCAGTCCTTTGAAGTGTTTCTTCTTTGTGTCAACCCACAGTTCCAGTGTTCAACTACCACAATGGTTCCATCTTCAACATGGCTTCTTTAGATAAGCTCACAGGGAAAAATGTGCTGAGTGCCTGTGGCCTTGGCTTCCTCCTAGCTTTGCTCATCTTCATTGACCAGAACATTGTGATCTCCCTCACCAATGCCCCAGAGAACAGGTACATTTCAGAATAAAATCTTTTTTGTTTGATCAAAATCTAACTGCAATGCATGGAAGCATATTCCTGTTCCTGAATAAGATTTGAAAGCATCTCAAAAGAACTGGTCTAAGAATAATGAAAAAGTAACTTAAAATATAAGAAGGTTTCTCAAATGATTCATTATTTTTGGAATAATAAAAGACCTTATAAAAATAAAGAGACATCATCTGAAAATAATGGCTTTGCATCTCAAAATATTGACTTAATATCTCTAAATAATGATTTAGTATCTCAAAATGAAATCTCAAATGAATGAGTAATTATTCAATTCAGTATTGAATTGACAGCAAGTTTTTGTGATGTATGAAGAGCCACGGTATCCAGGGTAATGTCAATATACCACCAAGAAGGACCAACCACATCCAACAGGATTAACGCAAGAGGAAGCTGTCTGAAAGGGATTTTCGGGTGCTAACCTAGATTGTATCCAAAAAATGCCATTCCCAAGATGAACTGACGCTGTATTGGCCACAAAAGGAGGCCCTAGTACACCGTACTAATCAATTATTGTGGTCTAAAACCTAACATAACAAACATAACAAAGTAATAAGTAAGGGAGGATAGTGAGTGAGACATCTTTTTGGAGCTCCTGCAAAACTTGTTGTCAATCAACCTGGACTGAACCTGAACCTACAGGTATGGCTGCAAAGCGTTCAAGTTAGATATTTTGTAGGAAAGACACAGCTAAAATAATAAGGGAAGAATTAAAATGTATATTTGCTGATGAATAACTCTCTGAAAAGTGAACTGCAAACCAAAGGTCAGAAATCTTAAAAAACACACCTGTATTTGCATCTGAAATCAAATCGCATGCTGGCTGACCTCAAGAATGTGACGGGTGTATTATTAATGGTCTAATGAAGTTCTTTCACTAAAAACTGCTGGAACCTGCCCTTAAAATTATGTTGAAACTTACAGAATAGAAGATGGACTTGGAGGGAAGAATGAGAAGGAGAAATATTGGGATAGTCAACCAGTTCTTAAAGAATCACTGCATATAACAGATATACAAGTTAACAAGTAACATTCTAGTGGAAATCAGGGGACAAACAGTTGCGAATTGCCAAGTTACATTATGATGACAATGCTGCTGAGATCCTGAAACAAGCCAGGGACAAAAGGAATGAGGAAGAAAGAAGGAGAAGGAATACCTGGATGCCAAAATAGCTTTGTGCCGAAGAAAATCATCCTGGAGAAGTAGTGGAAAACACCTTCTCTGTCCACACATGCAACAGTAAGAACATATGTACATAAATGGCACAATGGCCTGTTTTCAATACCGATACAAGCAAAAAGTGGATATGACAGTTGATATCTGAGAACCCATATGTCAATAGTTTTGATTATATCCCCAAGTGTCTTGGAAACATCTGTGTGTAGGTTACATGCTGTGTGCCAGTCACTTTGTTTGAATGTGTTAATTTTATTGTTACTTTTCTTAATCAGTGGATGCTCAATGTATGACTTAGTAATGACTTAGTAGCATTAGTATCTCAAAGCAATTACTTATTACATCAAATTAATGACATAATATCTTAGAAAAATTAGATAGTATCTCAAAGACATTACTAGTATTACTAGTATTAGCATCACACAATAATGGCTAAACATCTCAAAATAATGTAAGTATTTTAAAATAATGACTTAGCATTAGTATCTCAAAGTTGACATACCAATACAAATAATAGTGAAAACATTATTAGGTGCTGAATTTTTTTTTGTTAAGTGGTGGGAAGGAGTTGCTATGGTAATGTGAGGTTCTGCTAGAGGTTCATATTGTATGAGGGTATAAGTTTGGTTTGATGATTGTTCTTGTCCACCTCCTAGGTTGCTACAATTTGCCTTTCTCCAAGATTACTGAGCCGTCACACATTCTGGCTGTCTCAGTTTTGTGCAAACAGCTACAGGATGCAGTGACTGTGTGGTGTGTGTGTGTGTGTGTGTGTGTGTGTGTGTGTGTGTGTGTGTGTGTGTGTGTGTGTGTGTGTGTGTGTGTTTTAGATTGCTGAAGGGAACGACATACCACTGGGATCTTATGCTCTCTGGATTTATCAACATCTTGATGTCAGTGCTGGGGTTGCCATGGATGCATGCAGCTTTCCCCCATTCTACATTGCACGTCCGTCAACTAGCTATGGTTGAGCAGCATGTGGAGCAGGGACACCTCTATGAGACGTAAGTCACTCAGCAGAGGCCACATTTAAAGAGTAGAATGAAGATGTGTGAGAGAGAAGATGGGTTTATTTTTAGAGAGATTGCACAAATCATAATCATAGTCTGTGGCTTGGGACAGAGGATAGACAGACACACACAGGAATATTTAGAATAGTAAACAACAGAACCAGGCAGAAGTCAGAATACCAGAAACCAATGTGGAAATGAACATATACAAAAAACAAAAAACTGGAAAATCTAGAGATTTGATCTAACCATGATCCACATGCATTGCAGTCTTTTGTAGTTAGTGTTGCTAGGTTCAACAAGCTTTATAAAATATAGGACAAGAACCGTAGAAGATGTAAAAGGATACAAAGATTCACAGTTCGGTTTAATTCAGTATGAGTTTGGTAGAACGGGAAAAAATCAACTTAATCCTGCAAATGCAATCTTCATTTAAAAAATCTCATATTGATTCATACAAAGCTGTGATCAATCTTCCTGCTGTCTGAAAGAATCAGAAATTTTGACAAAACACAAATCATTTTGAGGGAAACACAGTAAGCACCCCCTCAGAATCCACTGAGGATCAACTTTTCAAATACATCAAGGGTGAATCTAAATGTTTTTATATTGTTTTGAGAGTTGCACAATTAAGACATTTCAATCAGTCACAGTGCAAGCCTTGATGGCCCACCCATTAACAAATGGTATCAGGCATGGTATCAGTCAGATCTGTTTGACTCATTTTGTAATGAATAGCGTGAATGGTGCTGATTAGCTTATGTGCTAGTTCAATATTTGAGCTCTGAAGTCCTGGGAGCTGTTGTTATAAACCTGTTTTTATATCTGAAATATCTCTAAATGAATTGATAATGTATTAAACCACATTGAGAAATCAGTCTTAATCCATGAGGCTGGTGTAGGTTTCTCCTTGTTCCCCCTGAGGTACATTATACAGACAAAAGTATTGGGACACCTTTGGAAATCAAGGGTATTCAAAAGAGTTAATCATGCTTTTGTTAGAGTTACAGCCCAGGGAAGGATTTTGAAGATTTTGAAGCATTGTTGTAAGCATTTCCATTCAGTGAGATTACATTCAATGATCACCCCCACTAAATCCCCAACTCCCTAACTCATTCCAAAAGTATTAGATGGAGTAACATTGTTCCAGCGAACACTGTTCCACTGCTCCACAGCTCAGTTCTTGGGACTTTATACTACTCTAGCCCACACCTGGCATTAGTTTATGTTTGGACTTAGGCTTTGCAGGTGGAACTTACGCTTATTGTACCGTGTTTTCTCCATGTATACCAACCCGTGACATCCATACCATGACAGTTTGGTTGACTACGCATATCATTACACCCCAGAACTGAGTGAATACAAAGATATTTAAAAGACATGAATAGGACAGCATTAATGGGATGTCTAGAAGTATTTTGATGACAAAGCTGACTATAAAACCATTGACTTTTACAGCATTTTAAAATAATAATATGTGCCTTTGATGAGTCACTTAATTTACTGACATGGTCAGGAAGGTTATTAGCATAGCAACATCTATTTTGTCATTTAATTTTAGTCAGGATGGATCTGATGTGAGTTGGTGCTCACTGCTAAACAGTAATGTACATCTCAGTATTGGTAAAAATGATCTCTATAAACGAGACAAGTAAAATTTTTTGGTTCCATAAAAATAGAGTAGGACAGTAAAGAACTTTTCACAGATCTAAGGAATCTTGATTTGATACAAAGTGAATATTATGAATGTAAATGTTCTTCACATTCACACATCAATTACAAACATGGTTCTTTTTGCTGCAGACTGAATGATCATCAATATGTATACAGTCTAGCTTAGAAAATAATATTGAGGGGTGGTTGACATCTGTATTAAGGGAACATTTCCCAATGATCTGCAAATCTAAGGGACTAAAAAAATACAAAAGCCCACAATTGTGGGCAGAGCATGAATAGGTCAATGACAGCAAAGCACATAACATACTTTGCAAAGATAAATCAATTGCAATATAATCCCAAAACATAAATAGATTCCTGTGATACTTTTAATTAAAAATGGGTTGGGAGTAGACAAGGTTACAAACAACACGTTTGTTTTGTCTCAAAGTCAAGGCTGAAAATAACAAGGGTGAGAAAGTGCTGGCATTGGTTTACACCAGGGGAAAGCAGCCCTGGTCCTGGACTGCCAGCTTCCTGCACGGTTTACTGATTTTCCTGCTCATACCTACTAAACCTGGCAATTAACAGGTGAGTTGAATCAGGTGTGGTTGAGCAGGAGGAGCAGAAAATTGCAGGAGTCCAGGACCAGGATTGCCTACCCCTGGTATACACTCTTCTACAGTGCTTGGTCATGCACGATAAAAATGGTAGGGTGTATCAGCTTACGTGCTATACATTAATTAGAATAATGTTATTTTTATTTTGTATGGATTTTAATTTCATTATAAACCTGGTTCTGCTGGTGCTTTATCAACTCATTTACTTACTTGCAAACATTACAAAGAATTTTTTTAATGAATTTTTTCCACATAAATTCATGACATAAGGTAAGGTAATTTTCAAATATTTGTGCAGGCATCACACCTGTGATTTTAAGAGTTTAGAAAAGTTTGTTATAATAGGCCTCCAGATCTCTGTCTTAATATCTGTCTTTTACCCATGTTGTTTCCACACTTTTATTACTAGTATTGTGTAGATTGTAACTATAATGTACTAACTGTGTATCTGCAGGATTGTCAGTGTGAAAGAGACTCGTCTGACATCACTGGCTGCAAATGTCCTGATTGGTTTGTCTGTGTTCCTGCTGCCAGTGCCACTGCAGTGGATTCCTAAACCTGTCCTCTATGGTCTCTTCCTCTATATTGCCCTCACCTCCATTGATGGCAACCAGATGTGCGACCGGATCGCCCTTCTGCTTAAAGAACAAGTGAGTGCTGCAAGACAAATGAGGCAGCCACCTTATAAACATGTCCTTATTTCAACTTTTAAAAACCTAAATGAACTTTAAATGAGTTGTTACCCAGTACTGTCATCTTACCCCAATACTGTCATCTACCACCATTAAGTTTAGCCAGTAACCCTGATTGAAAAAACTGATCTATGTAATAATGGCCTTTATAGGCATCTGAATATTAGAGCTAAATATGTTGCATCTGAAATGTCCAGGGGTTTGTTTCCCAACTATTTATGAGTTATATATTAAGAAATATATAGTAAGAAATATATAACTTTAACAATGGCAAGTGTTTTTTGATTTTTGAGTAGTTCGAAAAAGGCACCACCAGTTCAAACATGAGCCAGACAGTCTATACATATTCTTTTTCTCATTAATCTACCACAAAAGTATTATGAAGCAAATAATAATTTTACGATTAGTAAACAATACATATTTAAATTACTTAAAACGTAATATTTAAAACATGATAAACATTACACTTAGAGTTCCGACACACTGAACATTTAAATTCATACAGTTATTAATTTACTATTACTACTACACTGGACAAATCATTTAATTTCATGTATTTTATTTAAATGTGTATATCAACAAATAATCTCCTCTCCTTCACTCGAGTTATCATTGTTTCACATGAATACAGTAAAACACCTTATGCATTAAAGATCAGAACTTCTGATTCTTAAAAACTACCACCCATAAACTTAATGATTTTTTTCTAAATGTGCTTTGTCCAGCTGGGACTAATGAGTACTTTAATTAAATGAGCAGGTGGTCTTCAAGTACTGATTATATCTAAAATATGCTCATAGAAGTATATTATGTACCATAACAACAAAATGTATCATTATACAATAAAATATTATCGTATTGGCCACCTCTTAAAACTACCCTGCTGAAACCCTGGAGCAGCTTTTGCTGGTAGCTGGTTTCAGATGTTGTAAGTTTGTCTTTGATGATCAAGGTGTTTAAAAAGTTAGTAATCCAGATGAAAACATACCATATGCTGGACAACTAGCTGGTTAACCAACTCTTGACCAGAATAGCATATGTAGCATTTGATTGTGGTCATGATTATGATTGATCATGCTAGTCGACAAATGGGTCTCTTAAATGTATGAACAAAGGAATGTAAAATATTTATTTAAATATATGTACAACTCTTAAGACCTCTCTCTCTCTCTCTCTCTCTCTCTCTCTCTCTCTCTCTCTCTCTCTCTCTCATTACCAAGACTTCATATCCACCCACACACTACATTCGACGAGTGCCTCAAAGGAAATTTCACTACTTCACAGGTCTACAGCTGATCCAGCTGATCATCCTTTGTGCTTTTGGGATGTACCCTGTACCTTACATGAAGATGATCTTTCCCTTGCTCATGATCCTCCTTATTCCTGTCAGGTATGGAAAAGAATTGGTCAAATATATCTGAACTTATTTAACTATTTCTTGAATACTTTTTCATAAAATATGATAAAAAAATGAAAAAATATGATAAAGTGTTTCATAAACATTGCCTATGTTATCAGCTCCTCTTGCCATACATGAGCACTTTGTAGTTCCATAATTAGACTCCAGTTCATTTGTTTCTCTACATACTTTGTTAACCTCATTTTGCCATCAGTGTTCAGGACCCCAGAGGACCACCACTGGTATTATTTGAGTGGTGGGTCAATCTCAGCACTGCAGTGACACTGACATGGACGTGGTGTGAGAAACCTATGACGTACAAAGTGCTCTTGTATGGTGGAGCTAAATGAGAAGGTGGTGTTATTTTTATATGACCACATATACCATATGAATTCTGTGCCAATGTGGCACTGTTTCCTGGCAACCATAATGTAATGTTAACACTCACTGCTTTGAGGAAGAATTGCTAATGATTACTTGTTATTAATAATAAATACAATTATTTGTTGAGCATTGAATGGGGCATATTGCAGTAAAATCACTTTTCCCACTCTGATAGCTTCTTGCTTACTGCTGTTGGAGTCTGTATGCAATTCACAGCAAGTCTTTGTAACTAATATTCTTGAGTGGGCAGTGTGTTCTTTGTTGTTCCGTGTCAAACCATAAAATAATATTGATGATATTTCATGCTGGGTTGTGACTCATGTTGCATGCTGAGTATGATTCAGTTCAGAGAAACAAAATGCCATGATGTTCACTACACAGAGATTTGTTATGACACTTACTTCATCTTCTTTTTAGGAACAGCTTGCTGCCAAAGATCATTGAAGCCAAGTATTTGGATATCATAGACTCTCAACACATGTAATGTAACAGAGACTTATCAGAGAGTTGTAAGCACAAGACAAAAAATGTGCCACTGAAAGAAAGCAGAAGTGACATCAATAGTCAGAATCCTTGCATATGTAATTTCTGATAGTTGAGATGCAGAGTATTTCACTGGCTTGCTTTCTGACTTACTAATGTTTAGCAGATAAGACACTACAAGATGTTCTCTGATCAATGAGAGAAGAACCACTTTTGGTTCCTTAAAGGATCATGTTTATAATAGAGGTCTTTCATGAGCACTAATATCTAATAAAGTTTTAATCACACTTATGCCTTCTTCATAGGTTTTTCGTAGTTTAGTAATCTCTACATTCACATTCTAGAAAGTATGTATGGGTTCCATTTAATTGCAGGGCAACAGGTATTTCAAATGTGGGGTGCAAAGGTATTGAAGGGTGGGGCAGGTGAGACATGAGATTAATTGAGAAATAGTTATATTTAAACTGTTTTTATTTTTGTAATCTGAGATTTTTAACAATCTAATTTAGTAATGTTCACAAATGCACTGTTCATGTCCACAAAATCAACAATGTACAAAAAAAGAAAGACGAAACTGATGAAAGTTGAGAACTGGGGTGGAAGTCGGGGTGACGACAAAAGCAGCAGCAACATTTGGCAGCATCAGAGCTTGAAAATATCTTGAATTCAGGGACTATTGATACTATTGATACTAGCATTGGATATTCTGAGTGAATGAATGAGCACTTTTGTAAGTAGATGAGAGTGTGTGCTAAATGCCATAAATATAAATATTAAAGTTCTAAAGAACCATTACTGTACTATCACATTAATGTAATGGTTCTTCACACATCTCTATTTCAGACATGATTCTTATAGAGCAAAAAGTGGTTCTGTTATAGCATATAGCATCTTTATTTTTAAGAGAGTGGTGCTTCATATGAGTGATGCTTTACATCAGTGACACTCTCCATGCTAAAATTTAATATATGGTCATATATGCAGATATAAATTATCTTCCATATTTCAAAATATATGTACATTACTACATATTTGTACATCAGATATTACATGGATATGTAAAATATGCATGTCTTGTTTTTTGATAGAACCAACTTAATGGACACAAAAAGTCCAGTAATC
The DNA here is from genome assembly GCA_034509495.1 of Acestrorhynchus altus. NCBI lineage: Eukaryota > Metazoa > Chordata > Actinopteri > Characiformes > Acestrorhynchidae > Acestrorhynchus > Acestrorhynchus altus. The sequence goes on from CM067501.1 coordinate 38,037,715, forward strand.
AAACCAACTACAATAATATGGGAAAAGCATTTGGGTCCATTTTAAAGATCCTGCAAACAAAATTTCTAAAATGACTAAAAAATAATAAAAGCAGCAACATTGCAAAAATGGACCCACTGTAACTACCAAACATGTATAGTTATTGTTTTAAGCTAATTTATTGGAAAAATAACCTCACAGGGGTAAAATACTCTGAATCAACAAAGCTATTTGTTTTCTGTTTAACATTCAAGTTACTGTTGAATAAATTTAATATTATTAGTATTGCAAATATGCATTTTGGCCCACCACATACATGCAGCTTTTTTATATAAAAATATGCTCACACAAGGTAAAAAATAAAGCACAAATCCATGAAATACAATAAATAAATGATCAAGATATGTTTTTTTAAATGCCCTTACTTTAAATATGGAGTTTTCTAATATGGACATGTATGTGGCTGTAATTGTGATTTGTATGGAAACAGATGTTATATAAAAGTGACCATTTTTATGTATTTTGCACATAGGTAACATTTACATAATCATTTGACCAATATATGTTATATTTGCAAACCACAAGGGTGCATATATGAAGAATTATCATATTAATACATGTTATTTCGTATGGGTCTGTACCTACCTTCTGACTCACTCACTCAACCACTCACTCATTCATTCACTCACTCAGGTTTAGCAGGATGAAAACTCTCCACTAAGGGGCACTATTTGCACTCGGGTAGCTCTTGTTTCTTTGGAAAGTTTTAGAAATGTTTACGAGTGCAACTGCACTTTTAAAAGTGGTGCATCAACTCAGTGACACTGTGTGTATATCTGGATAAATTAAGAACATTCTTTCACTTTTAATTCTTAAACATGCCAGCTGCCTTTTAGTTTGATTCCAGTCAGAACTAAAGAATTTAATCTGAATTACCTGGAATTAAAACAAATAAAATTTTTGTACAAAGAATGTAATGCTCCTCTTATAAGGTTAAAAGTTTTGATGCTTTGTTATAACAGCAATGCACACCTTTTGTGAACTGCAGTTGTACTTTTTTAAGTGACGTCTTATTCTGTTTCTGTGTAATGGATTCCTATATTAATCTGCTCGGTTGATTTATTTCTCCTCCAGTTTCCTTTAAGGCAATTATCTGAGTTCATTCCAATCACTGGCCTTAACTCAGTTGAGACAAATTCCTTCCAAATGAATGATGGTCCGTCTCTTCAAACTATTGCAATGAAATAAAAAGTGCTGATATGAGTCTTGTACCATGTGCCTACTCAGGGCATCTGTGTGCTGTTTTTCTTTTCATCAGCCAAAGAAACTATGCAATTATGTCAAATAAACACTAGATATCATTACTGTATGCAAGTAAAGCTGTACAGTGCTTTTACAGGCTCTTTTGATTTACATTATTCCTTAATATTTTCTTACATGGTTAAGGGTATAATATGAGCTCATAAATGGCATTTACTGCATTTGAATAATGCTAGATAACACCATACCAGTTATATGAAACTGTATAATAGAATTTGCTTATATATTTTGCATATGTTTGCAGATGTTTGGATCACAGCCTCTTGTGAAGGTATATATATATATATATATATAGTATACATACAGGTATCATATATTGCACACATACTGTCATTGCATTGCCAAAATTTTGCATGTATTACAGTTACTCACCTAATATAGTGTTATAGTATTATTTTATATTAGATGTTGCTTTGTAAATTTTGTTTATAAGTTTGTTTATATGTTTATAAGTGTGCCACTTCACTTTTTAGAGTGGTGCATTGTATCAGTGACACTGTTTTAATTTGTGCATTGTCACAGTCACATTGTCACTTTTTTTAAACCTTCTGTTACTATGGTTCTATTGCTTCAGTCTTGTCAAAAATAATGAATGAAGATGAACCAAAATGAATCATTTAAAAATTAAGTATTAAGTAAGATGTAAGTAAAATTAATGATTTTTTTTTATAAAAAATGTACTACGGTTTTGTGAAAATAAGGAAAGGAAGACGATGACCACTTTAAATGTCATTGTAAACTTTGTTTAATGAGCACAGAGCACAGAAAAATCCAGTCTACAATGGTATCTTAACAGGACAAGACACCTTATTTTCAATTATTTTCTATGTAGACCTGCATTTACATTGTTCAGTTCTTCAGAAAATAAAGACAATTTAAAGAACATCTGCTATATTGAAATTATGTTAAAAACTGAAAAACAACAAAATTGGAGATACAAGATTTTCAAACACAAGTAAATATTGATTATAGTACATATATGTAATACGTGTGTCGCATAAACCATATTCCACCGCATCTAAAAAAAAAGTTATAATCATGAAAAATTACTGGGAAATGGAATATTTTATAAAATAAAGCAGAAAAGTAATGTAGAGAAATATCCAACCTCTGACAAGTAAAAGTAAAATCTCTGTGTGCATCAGGTCTGGAGAATCAGCTGGCAAGTCAAGTCAAGTCATGTTAAAATCATGGTTATCAAATTATTTGGTCATAGTTTTAGCACTGTTGTAGTAGTTTTAGTTCTGCTGAAATAAACATATTTATAAAGCTTGTCAGATGGAATCATGAAGGGCTCTAAAATGTCCTGATAGACACTGTGCTGACTCGTAGGACCCCAAACCATCACAGATTGCAGAAAACTTCACACTGGACTTCAGGCACTCTGGATTCTGTGCCTCTCCACTCTTCCTCCAGATTCTAGGAGCTTAGGTTAAGACTCTTGGATTCTTAATAAATAAAACATTGAGTCCACGAGTCATAAAATACTATGATATGGATGGAATATAAGTGTGAACAGGGCATAAGACAAAGCTAACACAATATAGCAAAAACAAATGGAGTCATTCTACAGTGTAACAGAGCAGATGAAAGTCTAACAGTAGAGCACATTTTAGAGGTTCTGTACTGTATAAGGGGTATATTTGAATACTGATATAAATGCATCCCAAGACCCCTTAAGGTGTTGAGGAGAAGTCAGAGTAAAGTCTCTCAATATTGACTTTTGACTATTAGATGAACTCCGGCTCCTAACCTTTTTATTTCACACTTCACCAGCTCCCAAACTGTTCACCATGTTGCTTTTTCTTTGCGCCAGACTTTTCCATTACTATTGCCCATTCTTAGCATTTCTGGAGTGTGGAATGATGCAATTAGGATTCCCTAACATCACCTCTGTACTGGCTCAAATGCAAAGTTTAGTATCCTAGCAACATACGCTCAGCCAACAGTGGTGGGATTGAAAGTAGGATGGTGAAGAGGCTCACACAGAAAGAGCTGATGAACTGTTTATGTAATCAGAGACAGTTAGGAAAGGAAGGATATGAAGCTCATGGCACAGCAGAGGGTCAATCACCTGTGGGCCCTGATGAAGGGCAGATCTAATTATTTATTATTCCTGTTGTCCAAATCAAGGAGATAGTTTCATTAAATAATCAGTGTAATGTGTCTTGTGATTTTGAGAGAGAGAAACACGTCACAGTGACTGATTTCACAAAAATTATATAATTGTTAATAATAAAAACTGCAAAACTCAAATTGGCCCTTTTACATCTTGTTTTTAATAGTTTGTGCATCTGCTTTTGACTCTCTGGCCACTTTATTAGACACACCTGCTGAATAGGTACTTACATTGTGGTCTCCTAATCTAATATAGCTGTACCAGCACCGTACACACACACGATAGTGAGTGAAAGAACAAGGTAGGTATTTCTAATAAAGTGGCCAGTCTGTGGAAGCACAGGGTAGGTGTTTCTAATAAAGTGTCAAGAGAGGAAGAACAAGGCAGGTGTTTCTAATAAAGTGATGGATGCACATTTAATGTATGAACAAATGTTTGTAAACATCTCTTCTGTCTAATGAAGGCATTTAGGTACTTTTTACATTGCATCCATTGCTGACACACATTTACAAATGCACACATTATTGTCCAGTCCCTATAGCTCTTCACTACCAATAGAATGGGAATATCTGTAGCAGATAAGCATTAACCTGTTGGCACCATGCATGATGCCAGACGTGGGGTATGAAAAAAAAGCACTGTGCTGTGGAGCAGTAAACTGATGTAAAATGATGATAATCCATCCAGTATTTTTAGTTTAAGTTGGAAAGTTGGGGATAAGTTAGGGTGGTGATCGCCCAGTGCCCTGACCTTACTAATGGTCTTGGAGCTGAACACAATCAGTGCTCCAGAATCTAGTATAAAGTCTTCCACAGAAACTCAAGTTACTCCAACAAACCAGGATAAACTCTATTTAATGCCTTTTGAAAGAAACACAAACGAGTAGGTGTCCGCATACTTTTTCACAATACTCTATCATTTATTATGTATGTAATGAGCCAGTGTCACCCCTAAGTTTAGCATAGTTAAAAATCTGTGCATGTGATAGATATCTTAATCTTTATCTAAATGTGCTGAAGGTAATGATGGAAATACAAGGAGGAGAAGAGTGGGATAATGGGGTTACCATTGATGATTACTATGACCCTGTATTTGCCTCCACCTCCCCAGAGTTGTTCCTCATTTATTTCCTCCTTTCACATCTGTCATTTCTAATTTCACTCTAATTTGACATTCTTCCCAACTGCATGTATGAAATGACATTTAAAATGATCTTAGACTTTGTCTTTTTTTTTCATTCCCAACTGAGGAGCAGGACAGTCATGCTGTTCTTCATCTTCATTATGTTTTCAGGGGCCATTAAATCATTCAAGTACACTTTCTCCATTTATCTGCAGGGAATGGATGTAACCATCAGACTCTGATCTCAAAAACAACGGCTATGTTCGCTGTGAAATCCATAGTCATTTACATGGTGTTCACCACATATAGTCTCTGTTTTACCAACACACTGCCTTTTTTTAACTGTAATGTAATTGTGTTATTAGACCATAAACAGAATACATCATACAATAGTGTCCAAAGGCTTCCTGACTAATTTTATTTAGTATAAATTCAGTGGTGGCAGAGCTTGTGTGGTGCACTGAGCAAGTCCACTCCACTATAAGGACTGATCAAAAGAGACGAGAGAGAGCGAGAGAGAGAGAGAGAGAGAGAGAGAGAGTCATAAGAGTGAAACACCTTGTATTGATAACTAAAGGTGCAGGGCTAGATACTAACACCATCTGGATACAGTAAGGAGAAGGAAGGGAACAGGGAGACATAGAAATACCTACATCTGTCAATGGATAATATTCTCAGTGTTCTGCGATGGGTTGATAGTCCTACCTCCACCTTAAACATGGTGTACAGTATGCTCCAGCATAGTGGTCTGTTGGGGGATGTGAACATATGAGCACTTTGAATAGGCTGGTTAGACCAGGTCTTGTTTGGTCAAGATTAAAGTACAGAATCTCTGAGTTGAACTGAGAGAGAGAATCTCAGGGGGGAGAGATCCCCCCCCACCTTCTCTTTACCCTCTCTTCCCTTTATGGTTTTTGCCTCATTTACAAAATATAGTCTGAACTCTGGGAGGGGGGAGCATGCACTGGCTTCTCCTACTTTGAACAATACACCCACCACCACCCTGTCTCCTACCTTCTTCTCTTTCATTCACCTTGATTGAAAGGGGGCTGTCTTTCCCATCTTTCCAGTGTCTTCTTTTTGGGGACAGGAACCACACAAGAGGTTTTCAAGTCGAGTGGGACCTTGTGTATTGTTGCTTGACTGATCCTGAGTAAGGAAGAGAATTCATGTCAGATGAGGTGGATGTGCTTAGTATGGAGGAGGTATGAGCTGTGAATGATGGCTGGGTGGTTCCCACTAAAAATGGATGCTGCTTGACTTGATTAATGGTCCTAGGAAAAATTAAATAGAATAGAACCATTACATTATTCCGATATGTTCTTTAACTTTCTTCAGGGAGCCATAGTAGTCCTCAGTAGCACTGCTGAACACTTTCTGAGGTATTTAGAAAATCATAAACTTGTTTTATCAATGCAGGTTTTATGCATATATCAATTATAATGAATTCCAGGAACATTCAGATCATCATATTTCTCACATTCTTCCAAATTTCTTTCCTCCATGCCACATAAAACATGGTGTAACATTCAGCTGATAAAGTATATCAAATCAGTGGAGCATGTCATCTTCTTATCTTGTGTGTGTGTGTGTGTGTGTGTGTGTGTGTGTGTGTGTGTGTGTGTGTGTGTGTGTGTGTGTGTGTGTGTGTGTGTATGTGTGATGCTCATTGTGCCAAAAGAACTTCATGATCTGCATGTAGATCCTTTACAATCAGGCTTAAAGTGCTGTAAATAACACATCGTATCTATTTTCCAAATTAAAAAACTTGATATTGAATTTCTCAGCCACTCTATTATGTAGTATTACATTTACTAACTTGTTATTGATGTTGTTTATACCGGTGGCATTAGTTCTTTCTCTTTTGTTGTGCTTAAATATTAAATGTCAGGTCAGGCACAGTATTATGAAGTGTTTGTTTCAGATAGATGATGAGACTTTTTGATGAAGGCACAGGAGTACATACACCTGTTGACTGAAATTTGCAGAGCCGTTATGTCTGTAGCATCTGATTACACATTCATCCTCTTCAGTACTATTAAAGGTGAGTTTCCTCTGAAATTAGCTTATTCGCAGAGCATCTTTTCAATGCTCTGTTGAATAAACAGCTTTTATCCACTAGTGATCTAATTCATATATAAAACTGAAAACTGATACAACTCTAGATTATTATTGTTATTGTTTATATATATATATATATATATATATATATATATATATATGGTGCATACAGACACCAGCTGTATGACACAAACAGATTTATAGATTTTGAAACAATGGGAGATAATCAGGTGTGAGTGAACATCCCGTTTTATTTAAAGTACAGGGATTCATAATTCATTAGTTCATAATTATAATTCATTTCATTACATCTACATTGACAGATTTCAAGTTGTTTTTTTAATAATATTCATACTGTCTGAATAGTATTTATATAAAATATGACAGTTTACCCTTTTCAGTTAAATTATGAACTTTTTTATGATCGTTGATAGATAGATCTAGCATTTTGCACTAGTTGAATGACAAGTTGAATGACTCCAAGTGACACTCAAAATGAAATGTGACAAAACATTTGGTATGTGACATTCACATGTGAATAATCTTTTTGAAAAAGTTTAAAAGTCTCATGTAATGGATATTCCATACAGTCCATACAAGCCAAGAACCTGGGAAGGGAACAAGCCAAGAACTTGGACAGGGAACCAAAAAAGGTTAATCAGTATACTGACCTTCTCTGTGTACTTACACAGCTGTCAAGTCGTCCCACTCAGAGGCCCTTTGCTCATTTATCTTTCACTGTAGAGCTGCAGAGTAGTGTAGATAGCTTAGATCCACCAGCTCTACTGGCTGAAGGTCTTTGACAGCTTTACAATGTATGTATGCAGCAAAGAAGAGAGAACAACAGATTTTGATATGTCCAGACAGATCAAGACTTTGGTATATCACCAAGCTTTCACTTTTTAAATGATTAAAAACAAAGATGATTCTTTCAAGAACCTTCTTTAGGTTAATAAATATGTTTCTAGTATGGAAGGAGTTTTCATACCTGGTCACGGCACACCTGATTCAGCTGATGGACTAACTGATGATCCCTTGCTGAGCTGTTACAAATTCAAGTAGCTTATTCTGTTCATTTACTTAAATTATTATTATTATTATTATTATTATTATTATTATTATTATTATTATTATTATTATTATTATTATTATTGTTAAATCAGGTTATAAATATGCATTCTTTAAAAACATTCATTCTCAGATGTTTGCATCTGTGGTGTTATTTGCCAGCATTTGTGGGTTCTGTTAATCATATGACCATCTGTGAGTTACATATGAGAAAGCAATGATTAATATCTAACTCTACTCTATTTCCCTTGGTACAGATTTGGATTTTATCCCGTGCTTAGAGATGTTTGATGTTCACTTACTTTTAGTTACTGTATTTATGATTTCACAGCACTTTCCATGAAATTCATGCAATTCATATTTAAACACTGTTTACTTTTTTAACATGCAAAAATGAAATGAACACAAGAGAGAACAGCTCATAGTTGAATGAAATTACACCACCGCAGTGCTTCTGAATTGGCAGCTGCCCCGTCTGTACGGGCTTTGAATGGCACTAACAATCTGTGCTGTTTGGAATAATGAATCCATTTCAGGTGATGCAACACTGATTTGCAGCCAGAAATGAGTGCATTTGCTATGCATTTGTCTCAGCAAGGAATGAAATGAGAGAGCACGGAAAATATAGAGCTCAGAGAACATACAGTCTTACATATGATTCGGAATTATGCCTGCTTTTGTTGAGGGAGTTTGCATGGCAGGGTGAAATGATTGGTTTCTGGGGTTACAAGGGGTTTGGCTTCAGATATCAACCAAGAAGCTGCTCCAAACTCCAGCCCAAAAAGTCAGCCTCCCTGATCAATGAGACCTGTCATTATAAAGCAGAGCTGTGAACAATTCACACTCTCAATAAAAACAGACTTGTTAGGACTTTTCCCTAACAAATGTAATGACCTCACATTTGTATTAGAGATGTGTGAGTGTAAAAAAACACTCTTACTTGTAAAGGATCTACAAACTCAAATCTCAAAAATGGTTCTTTATGGAACCAAAAGTGGTTCATTTTTATGATATCACTTTTTTATTTGAACCTCATATCAGGACCTTGGTCAAAACATCTTTTATCCACCTCTGCAATATTTCTCACCTGCACCCCATATTGTCATCTAATGATACCAAAACTGTAACATTTATTTCATCCCATCTAGACTATCGCAACTCCCTCTAATTGGCCTCCCTAATAAAATAACATGCTCTCGTCAATACGTCCAAAACTCTGCAGCAGTTCTCTCATATTCTAGAAAATCACTTCACATCATCCCAATTCTTCAGGAGCTACACTGACTACCTTTTCCACTCTGGATTCAGTACAAAATCCTCGTACTGATGTACAAATCTGTACATGGTCTGTCGCCAGTCTATTTTCTGAGCTGCTGCACCCCTACTGTTCTGCATGATCACTTAGGTCTGTTGTCAGTGCCTAAATTCAAATTAGCTTCAGTTGGTGGTTGATCATTAAGTGTTATGGCTTATGTTATGAAACTCTCTACCACAAGGCCTTCGTCTCTGCTCTTCATTGTCCTCATTTAAAACTCATTAAAACATTAAAAACATATCTCTTCTCTCAGTACTTACTTTCTCTTCCTCTGTTTTAAGTGTGTTTTTTCACTCTATGTAAAGCAACATTGGGTATTAGAAAGGTGTTATATACAATCAAATATTGTTATTATTGTTATTATTATTATTATTATTATTATTATTATTATTATTATTATTATTATTGTTGTTGTTGTTGTTGTTGTTGTTGTTGTTGTTGTTGTTGTTGTTGTTGTTGTTGTTGTTGTTACTACCACTTTTACAACATTAACCATACCAGTACATACCAACATTTTTGCACTGTGTGTGAAGGATGTACCAGACACACCAGTTGTACAAAAAGAATATGGTAATACATGGTAGAGATCTGCATCACAGGTGTCTTTCACAAGACCTTTTGATGCAGGAGTAAATTTCATTGTCTGGCACAGTAGCACACAATTAACCAATCCAGTGAGTTGGAGAAAGAGGAAATGTACATGTAGAAAATCTAATAAAGAAATATAATGGTAAATTAATAAATGGTCTATATACAATAATAATGATCACAGTATAATTAAAATAAGGTAAAACATTAATAATCAATACAAACATAATAAACTAATTTTAAACATTGAACAACACAACACATGAATTGTGCATTTTTTGAAACAGAAATAGTGCTGCCAAGCTGATCAGTCAACCTCCCAGTTGGGACCAGGCCAAAATGTTTACGTTGCAGGTGGGAGAGCCACAAATGCAGGCCATTGTTGGCAGGAGCAGGCGGTGGTGGAAGCAGAAACCAAATATAAAAAAATCAGCCCCACAAAGACTTCTAATAAGGACACAGCATGGCAAAAGTAAATTTGAAATTATTATTATTTTTTTATTTTATCCCTTATTTTTCCAATTTTTCCCCCCTACTAATTTTAGATGTGCCAATTACCCATCCCCCTAAGTAGCCTCCCACATTACATGCCCTGCTCTGGACCCTAGCGGGGAGAAATCGTCCAATTTCCTCTGAGTCATGTGACGATAGCCTACGGCCTCTTTTCAAACTGCCCGCCATTTGTATCGTTGCCAGGCAGCCATCACGCTTGGAGAACCCCGGATCCCCGGTTCTGACACAATGGATGGCAGACTCCCACATCGACCAGCAGTGCACTTGTGAGATGTGGGAGGAGCGCCATCAACCCACCCCCGAGGGAGAGCAAGCCAATTTCTCTCCCTCTGGTAGCCCGCTACACCACTCAGGGAAAACAATTTCATAAATGTGTTGAATCAAAAGCTTCAACTTTACTGGAAAAAGACAAGACTTTGAATGGAAGAGAATGTAAAAAAAGAGATATATTACAATATATTTTGGAGCATTATTATTAGTTCATTAATAATGAAACTTTAACACAATATAAAGAACAACTGTGATTCAGATTATGTTGAAAAGTGGCGCAAAGTTTGACCTTTAATCATCCTTGAAAGCATGTGACAGTTACTGGCTCTGATTCTTGGTTTTGTGACTTTATTTACTATACCTATTTTAATTAACCCAATAAAACAATGATGTTGTCATCACAAACAGCGCAAATCATCCCCGAATAATCCCTGAAATGACATTCTACCAGAAACAAATTCTCCTATTAAAGTCAGTTATTTAAAGACAATAAAACTAATGCTTTTTAACTCATAGTGTTATGTTTCCTATTTCATATCACTGTTTTAAAGATATAATGACTAGGCCTATAAATGTTGTTATAATGATTTGACATATGAAACTACTCAAATCATCAGTCTGATGATTGATGCAATTTAACAGTTCATTCCAAAGCTTTAACTCTTAGAACCTGAGGCCTCCAGTTTGTGGGCCTTTTTCAAAGCTTTATAACACTGATCCACTGATGCAGATATTGTGTTATAGATGAAAATGAGAGAGGAGTGAATTTTTTCTCTCTTTCTGTGCTCACACAATGTTCAAATTTTAAAAAGAAATTCCCAAGATGGCATAAATGCTGATACACTCGTAAAGAATAAAAGTAATGATGTATGAGTTATGTAAAAGTAATGAATATTCTTTTTTTTTTGGGACGACTGTTAATTATTTAAAAAACATCACAAATATCTGTGCCAATCTAATCACTAAAAATAACACATCATTAAAATTATTGCATTTTCAGCTCAAATACACTTTGGATTTCTGAGGTTTCTGTTTTGTCCTTTCAAGCATAGCAACACAAAAACACTATAAATATGAAGTACATTTTTATAAAGAAATTTACAAATTCATGCAAATATCAAACTTTTGTTAATTTTAAAATCTTTGAAATGGCAAATAAAAATGTGGACCAGGGACAATGAGGTTAATGATAAATTAAAGATTTCAGTGTCAGTTAAAAAATACATGAATAATTAAATGTAGAAGGAAAAATGTAAATAAATTGACAAATGTAGTAAAATGGCATATAGGACACTTTCTTTGTGTTGCAGGGATGAATGGAATAGCGTTTACCTTGAAAACTGGAGAGGTACACCATACTGCATCTTCTGAAAACGATGGTCTGGATTGATTCAACTATTTGGTCAGTGAAAAGTCTATTATTTATTCCTTGAGGCCTTACATTTGTCAAGTGTTTTAGAGGTTTGTTTCAGTATCACCAAACTGCAATTCAGTTTTAAAAAGTCTCATCTGTGTTTTTAAAGTGTTTATTGATTCTACCACACAGCTGGACTCAGCCAGGCCTGACTTTAGCAAAATTATTTATTATTTATTTATATTCTGCAGCCCCAGGCCACATATGCACAGTTTTGCATCATTACTGTGCCATAGACATTTCCACTCAGATCCCATTTCTGGATTGCTTTTGTCCTATTGTGACGAAGCAGGGCTTCTCATCATAAAACACTCTTGACCCTCAAGGGCTGCAGGGAAATGAAAACAATATGTAGATAGGGTGGAATGCCACCTTCACCAGTCTGCAGGAGCCTTTTAGTAGTCTATGCTTGTCTATCAAAGCTTCTTCATTCTCTCGGGCCTCTGCAGAACAACCACCACCTAGTTTGAATATTTAGCTTGTTTGTGTGTTGCTTGGTACCCTGCTGCAAGCAATCTGTCTAAACAGGAATATAAAGCCAACTCCTGAATCAATAGACACTCAAAGTGATCTGTGGACTCATTTTTTTACCTCCTCTCTAATGTTTGCTCTCCATAAGACTTGAAAGCCTAATAATTTGCCTTTATAGCCCTTTCAGCTGCAGACGAAGCTCATCTCCCAGAGAGTAGGAGCACCTCCTGTCATCTCTGGCATGAATGGAGCAGTTTAATTGGCCTCCCACTGTTCATCGCAGCATGATTGAGCAATGTAGCAGTGACTGTCCTAATGCGCTCTGGAATGTGAAGTGGCTAAAATGTTCAGCTGCACAACCAGTAATTTTGAGACTGGAACTGGACTTTAAGTCTGATTTCTTTATTCAACATTCTCTTTTGAAAACATTGGTCTTCAAATGAACTCTAGAAAAAAGCAAGACAAGGCACATTTAGCTGATTTTGTGTAAAATGTGATTGAAGTGCCCTCTAATATAGCACAAATATAAAAAATAAAAAAAAAAAACAGTAAGAATTTAGAAGGTTATATACTGTACGCTGCAAAAATGGTTTGTCCATTCAACATTCAGCAAAAAATACTTACTGTGGTAAAAAGCAATTTAACTTCAATTGTAATGAAAAATGTGATGATTTTTTCCAAGATTTTCTCTCCTGGTTGTCCCATGTCCCAGTGACTTTGCCTGTGACACTGCTACACTTGGCTTCCACCTCCCTGTGACAAAGGTGGGAGCCGCATCCCGAGTTTCTGTGAGCTTCATTTCAAGTCCTGTTTTGCATTTATACTCCTCCACCAGACTTGATATTGGCAGAAAAAGGGCTCCATTGCTATACAGGCCTACTGTATGCTGCTGAAGCATTTGCGTTCCAAGCCACTTAATCACCTGCACATTCACCAATCGCTTCAGCCTTTTGTCTTGGGGTAGTATGACCTCATAAATAGAAATTGGCCACATGAGGTGGGGCAGCAGTCTTGAAAGCACCAGAGCTTCATATTCCATGGGTGAGCAGTGCTATTGGTCTGCTTAAAGCCATTGATGGTATCCTGCTAAGCTAAGTTATATGCTGCCTAAGTTGTTCCAACTGTTTGGAGTCTTAAAGCTCTGCACTGTACCATCAACCAAAGCTTTTAAAGGGCTTCTCCAGGATTGTTGGTACTGGCTCATCATTCATGTGGAACCTCGCATTGGATTTGAGTTTAATTTCCATTCATGCCCATCTGATGTTTCCCTGCGGTTTGTACAGCAGGTGTTTGGTGCATGTGTTGCAGGCATCAAATTCATAATGAGTTAATGTTTCCAAAAAAAACATTTCAACATAAAATATCTTGTCTTTGTAGTGTATTCAATTGAATAAAGGTTGGAAAGGATTTGCAAATCATCATTTTCTGTTTTTATTTATGTGTTGCACAACTTCATTGGAATTTGGGGTTGTATATACAGGTTGGACCTGGGTGGACCAGGGTGGACCACCTCTGATCCCAGCTATATTCTCACTGGAGGAGGCCATAGTCCCTTGAAATCTGTCTGCCTAATGTCTTTCTGTTTAGTGACATTGTGTTGCTCTGTGTGCAGTGTTCAGTGTTTTTTTTTTTTGTTTGTTTGTTTGTTTGTTTATTTTTTGCTATTTAGTCCTTCTATATGTGAATGTAAGACCACATTATAAAGCATACATGAAAATGACTCATAGCATGAAGGAAAATAGTATGAAGACAGCAAAAGACACTTTCAAATGAACTACAATAAATAGCAATTGAATTGATTGTTGAGGGCAGTTTGAGGACAGTTACACAAGAAGATTTAGCTCCAGACCATTTTATAGGAGGAATGTAAGATGATACAGTGAACAGGATGGTGAATATGGGACTACAGGTTTGAAGAGGTAACAAGAGGTAAGGGGTAAGGGCTGAAACTGAGATCCAGTAAAGCTGGTGAATTGAGAGTTATTAACTGGTTTGAACTTGTTTTCTTGTGTGAGTGAGCTGTCAAGCAGCAAGGCATCATGAAAGCTGAAATAAACAAAAGGCAACCATTGATGAACATATTGAAAGACAGATTTGGAGGTCAAAGAAGATTCTTCTGACAGTAAAGGAAGTTCCTGTAATTCCTGCAAGGTTATGAGAACAGTATTTCGCTTTGGCAAGAGCAGTTGTTTTATCACAGTTTTATTACAGTTTTTTCAGAACTCAAAAAAAGCTTGCAAATTATAGACACGATAAGTGAGAAATAAAACAGGGCTTAAAACGGATCCCTTTGGCATTCCTTTGCCAGTGGAAATAAACTCCTGCCTAAGACTAAACCAATTTTACAGATACCAAGAACAGATTTAAGACAAGATAATAAATTATTATGGTTAACTGTGTCAAATGCTGCACACACAGAATGAGTCAAATGTTTGGACACACTTGACTAAATGTATTAGATATTAAATGATTTTGATATTAAATCTATTAAAAGGATTTTATTATACATTAACTGTCTCTGCTGTCCATGGAAGGCTTACAGCTAGATTTAGGATAAATGGTGTGAAGATTTTAAGCTTGTGTACAAAATCACTACTGAAAATGGTTGTACCTCTGAGGCAGAACAAACACAATAACTTATAAGTTATAATAAAATAACTGGTGTATCTATTCCCCAGAGCTTTATGTATGGATGTGTGTAATTCAGTTTGTGGCTTTTTTGTTTGTTTGTTTGTTTTTAAGAAATTCTTTGTATATGCTGTTGGTTTCTTAGAAAACTGCTCATTTGTAAGGCAGTATTTTCTTTGGTTACTGGCTTGCTACCTGGCTATCTAAGTAACGTTATGCAGGAAAGCTGATAAAAAAGCTATGTTAGCCTCTTAGTATGTCACTGTCATGATGAACACATCCATATTGGCATGCATAAATTAAAGATTGGATTGAAGCTGTGAAATTCTACCTTAGAAGCTAGTCTTTGAGGGAAAATAACATACCATATGAAAAGCATTTCTTAAAAACAACAAAATCTCAAACTGAATTGCACACTTTTAATGCAATGTATCCACATATAAAGCTCTGAACAGCAGAAAACTCCCTTATTGTTGGCAACCTCAATATGGTGTATACAGTATATCCACTACTAATAAAATATAATGTATGAACCAAAGTACTTTATTTTTAATTACAAATAGACAAAATCTACTAGAGGAATTCTTCCTCGGTTATGTGTTTTTACATTTCAGTTTCCCAGTATCATCAGAGTGGACAATGACATTACTGTCAACACTGTACTGTAGTGGAAGCAGAAACCTGAAAATCTTACTGGGATTGAGATCAGAAAAAACGTTCCTGGGACTGCATGTAAGCTCGTAGTTGAGAAGCCACAACCTGTCAATCTTAAATCTAACTTTGAGGCTAGCTGTGAGCTACTGTGGAGAGGCTGGTGAGAACACACTGTATTTTGAATGCACAGCCCAGCAGGTGCGTGTAGTCAGTGTTCCACAACACTCTCTCTCTCTCTCTCTCTCTCTCTCTCTCTATATATATATATATATATATATATATATATATATATATATATATATACTCTTTCAGCCCACCTAAAAGAACATATTAAAAACAGTTCTCCCTCCAGAGTTTACAGTTTCTTCCCTCAGGCCATCAGCCCCCTCAACAGTAACTGCACTAAAACCCCTCACACCTCAGATACACACACACCCACCCTCACAAAAGTGCACACACACACACACACACACACACACACACACACACACACACACACACACACACACACACACACGCACATTTGTTGTTCCTTCCCAGTATTTCTTTGCACACTTAATCTGAAAACACTGTGAAAACACAAAAAAACATTAAAGTATTCTTCTACCCCAATATCTGCTATTTCCACATATGTTATAAGATATACATGTCATCATTTTCTGCTTACATATCCCACTGTATATATATATATAAAATGCTGCACTGACATGGAATGTGTCTTTGGGGTATTTGTATTGAATGTGGCTGTGATTTCCTCTAGAACCACTTGTCTGTTCAGTTCAAATGCACACAGCTTGTCTAGTCTCTATAGAGACGTACTGACAATGGAATAAGACTCTTGAGCAGATAAACATGAACCTATTGGCACAATCCCTAATGTCAGGTGTGGAATAGAGGGATATAAATATCTGTGAAGCAGCTAAAGTATCCAACATCCTGACCTTACTAATTCTCTTGTTGCTGAATGTAACCAAATCCTCACAGCAGTCCAAAATATAAGAGAAAATCTTTCTTGCAATTACAACAACAAAAATCTACTAACAGATCTAGAAAAACAACTAAATACCCTTTTCTCAGAGGAAACAATGAACGAACCTGAGCTCCAATACTTTTGTCAATATTGTGTAGATATATACTGAAATACTTTGAGTTCAAAGGGGAAAAATTAGGGTTTCTATGAGAGAGAGATAAGATAGAACTTTATTGATCCCTTGGGAGGGGAAGGGAAATTCTATTTCAACATTCATGTTGTTTCAGTACATTCCTGTCAAATCTAGAAGACCAATGTATAATATCTTTTGGTGAAAAAAGCACACACACACACACACACACACACACACACACACACACACACACACACACACACACACAAAACTAATATAATTAAAGATAGCAAACATTGTCAGTGATTAAAAAGAACAGGACGTGAAGAAAATGAGAAAACAAACTATTGAAAACAATAGCAGTTTGCAAGCTGGTTTAGTGAATGTTCAGATTGATTTTCTGGAATCTGCAAAAGAATACATTTTAGGATCAATCAGCTTATAAGAAAAAAGAGCCAGGGTATCCTAAAAAGATACATTTTAAAATTGGCAGCACCCTGAAGTTTGTGTTTCCAAAATATGATGTATATCTCCAGAGAACCTGGTGTGGCATTATAGTGGCAGGTAAGAGTTTGAGCACCCCTGGCTAAAATGTTTGGACACAGTTTAGAGTATTATTTCAAAATAATTAGTGAAGCCTCGATCCTGATCCATGTATCAGAATCAGGGTCAATCCAGGCATATCTGGATGGATCAGCTATCAACTATTTTAATCCAAATCCAGTTTTGATTTTTAGTCTGTAGGCCTCAAGATGTAATTAACAGACGTTTTCTCAGTGACCATAAATAAAATATAAATCAAAGAGTCTCTGCTTTGTGGAACACAATTGTTTTACATTGGAACATGACAACATTATATAATATCGATATTAAATTATTATTGAAACAGAGCTGTTTTGCCAGGAACCACTTGTTGAAAAACCAGGTCTGAAGAGCTGAAAGAAGACTAACACTTCTGCTAATGCACACATGCTAGAGAAAATTCAGTCATGGTGCACTCTATAAACAGTTATTACACATCAACAGTCAATAAACAGCAGATATTAATCCACAGTGTGTACTAGTACTACAAACAAACCCATCCAGGAGGCACCTCACAGTGTATGCTGTCTGCATAATGCTTCTGCCAAACTACCTGCTTGACATAGCAGACCCCTGTCCCCATCTACTATTTGTGAAACTCTGGCTGAGCATACCCAAACTGACACTCCAAAGGTGACATCCTATGAGAGGAATGCCACAGGGTGTTATGGGCATACTCCACCCAGATCAGTTTGTCAGACCAGACGGATGAGGATGAGGAGGCCACTCATCTGTCTGACACAATATCAGCTAGTAGTCCATTATAGCGAAGCACCAGGTCTGCTGTCTCCCATGACAGGTGCAACCCTGCAATAAAATCAAGGGACAGGTGGGACCAAAGCCACAAGCGGACCAGATGTGTCTGTTTCCCAGCAGATAGGCTGTTGCTCAAATACCGATGAGCACTGTAGGATGAACCCTCTACAGCTTCCTACTTCACCACCACAGTGCTAATAATTTAATCAGGCCCTGTAGCTGGGAGAGGATTTGCTGCAGGGTCTGTTTGTGTCTCCCAATAGTCACCTCCTGGCTAGTCAAGGCAACCTGTACCTGCCTTTTCTCTTGGGTCCATTTCTGGCTGACTCTTTCTGTAAGGGGTAGTTCACAAAGAGGGGTTTGAACCCAGGTCATCTTGAATTGATGACCACAACCACATGTTGGGACCCAAGTGCAGAGCAAAGGAAATCTCAAAGCAGATAAAAATCGAACTGAAGCTTGCTGTGTTAATAGACAGATGTTCTGCCACTGCACCACTGCAGCAGTTATATGCATCATAAAACAAAAGAGCTTAAATGAGGTGTGAACCAAAATCCAAAAAGCAGTGTGAAACAAAACTTCAACTCAAAACAGGTAAAATAAAAACAGTTCTGTCCATCTGTCCGTCTTCCTCCGCTTATCCCTCCCTCTCCCCCGACACCTCAGCCAGCTCCCCACGAGGGACCGCGAGGCGTTTCTTGGCCAGCCGAGAGACATAGTCCCTCCAGCGTGTCCTGGGTCTACCCCTCAGTCTCCTCCCTGTGGGGCGTGCCTGGAACACCTCCCCAGGGAGACGTCCAGGGGGCATCCGAAAAAGGTGCCCAAGCCACCTCAACTGCTTCCTCTCAATATAGAGGAGCATCGGCTCTACTGCAAGCTCCTCCCAGGTGTCCGCAGATCTCACCCTATCTCTGAGGGGGCACCCGGCCACCCTATGGAGGAAACTCCTTTTGGCCACTTGTATCCGTGGTCTTGTCCTTTCGGTCATTACCCACAGCTTGTGACCATAGATGAGGTTAGGAATGTAGATTGACTGGTAAATCAATCTACCACGACAGACCAATAAACTGACTGCATGACTGCACCGATTTGCCCGGCAAAGGCCTGGCCAGGCCCAGCCTGAAGAGGCAACATGGGCCATTCCTCCTGTGGGCCCACCACCCACAGAGGAAACTATTGGGGTTGGGTGCCTTGTGGATTGGGTGGCGGTCGAGGGCGGGGTCCACAGGGGCCCAATCCCAGGACACAGCGGCTAGCTGTTGGGATAAAAACAGGTCTGAAATTAAACTTCTACACTGAGTATGAAAAACAGAACAAAAGAATGACAGGAAAACTGGCTGCCCCGAATAACTGGGGAAAACAAACAGAAAACACTTCCCAAAAATAAAAGACAAACTGGCTCGAGGGAGAAGAGTGCTTGGTGACTTTTTAAAGGAAGGGGAGAAGAGAAAGAAAACTCAAGAGAGGCTTGAGAAAAATGAGAGGTAAGGGGAAGTGCCCACACTTTGAACCCTTAAAGAGACAAGAAAAATAGAAGGGGAGCATGAGAGCTCTCAGCCTTCTGACGCCTCCGAATGAATCGAAGATCCAGCATGGATTCCTCGCCCTGGAGCCAACCGTCACAGAAAGCAAAGGAAAACAAGAAACCTTTCAATCTAGTTCTAAAAGTAGTTATATTTAGGGCCAATCTTCTGGATTCTGCAGAAGCATGCTATGCAAGATAATATATTAGAATGTCATATGTAGTCTTTTCAGGGACAGATTTGTTGGGCATCAAAGGAAAAAGTAAACATCTATAATGACCCCCCCCCCACACACACACACACACACACACACACACACACACACTTAAATAAGTTTAGCTCCCTGAGCTGTGCTAACCTGAAAAATCATAATTCAGTGTGTCTGCCTTTGGCAAAAAGAGGAGATGACGGAAACAAAATTCTCCTGAGATCATTAAATATAGCGGTATTCAAAGGATTCACTGTACAAATGCACAGATATCGAGTAGATATTTTTTATGTGCCTTTTCTATATAATAAATGTAATTGTATATGTTGTTTGAGAATGAGAAGTGTACTCCTGCGTGCCTCTGCAAGCTCAAGCTGATATACTCAAATAAATAAATTTTAAAAAACATCCAATATTGGCCTTGATGATTGGGTTGTCTCTTTGATGTTCAGACTTCAACACAGCCGCTCATTGTTTTGGTTTTCCCTCAATCCCTAAACAGTTGGAAAACTAGGTTATCATGTACCTGTGTTTTTATTTGACACCAAAAGAGGTTCTTGTACACTTGTGAATCTAAAAAACTGGCATTTATTTCTATATTCTTTACATGTGAAGTGATTAAAGCATTTTGATTTTGTTTTATTTTGATCAGTATAATAGCTCATGCAAATCAGATATCCAGTATCTCAATTTTTTAGAATTATCATGCGATCAAACTGAAAAAGCAAGTGAAATGCAGAAATGTCCAACTTCTGACATGTCCTTTCATTTATACACTCAGTATTGGTTGGGGATCCTTTCCTTTTTAATTACTGCATCAGTACAATGTGGCATGGAGGTAATCACCTTGTGACCCTGCTGAGAAGTTATTGAAGCCCAGGTTGTGATGATAGTGGCTGTCAGCTCATCTCTATTGCTGGGTCGGATGCTTCCCCTTTTCCTCTTGACAATACCCCATTGATTCCCAAAAGGAGTTTAGGTCTGGAGAGTTGGCTGGTCAATCAAATACAGAAGATCATGATCAGCAAACCATTTGCCAGTGTGCACTGTGGGCAGGTGCTACTAGAAATTATCTTTGTGAAGTGTGTGGTTAATCATAATTTGGACAACTGTCAGATCAGTAGTCTTGTCCTAATAATGGTTGCATGTTTGAATAGAAATTAAAATTAAATATTCTGATCATTTGAAACAGTGAGTTTTTGGATTTCATTAACTATAAGCCGTACTGATCAAAACCAAAACAAAAAGGCTTGAAATATGTGTACATTTTGTACACATAGAAGTTTACATTTGTTTTGTGCATGACATAATCTTTGAATGTGTTTGAAATGTTTCAGTATGCAAATGCTAATCTTCCTGAGTAATTTTACTATTGTAAACTTAAGTGCAAAGTGTTGTGTTACAAAATTATTATTGATGTTGTAGTTTTATTTTATTACTGAAACGCTCTTCATGTTTTATGATTTTTATTAATCTAACCCTATTTCCAATTTTTTGTAGCCTCTTTGTAATTCCCAACATGGCATGAACCACTATAAGTGCAGATAAGACATTACACTATAAGGCATTGTCAATGCCCCATACATTCTAAATCAAATCTTGTAGAGATTAAAAAATACCCTGAAAATACTCAGTGTGGAAGTGAAAGTGAAGTGGGTTTGAATGCCTCATCCCATCATTGCTATTTATCTCATTTCTATATATGACTAAACTCGTTGAGTAATGAAAGGATTGTTGTCTGATTTCATAAAGACAAGTGTATCATACAGAACATTCATAGATCAACATTATGACTGATTATTAACTAATCTTTCTGGCTAAATATTGTATACTCCTTAGAGCAAATGTACAAAGATAAATAATATATATTAGAAAAATATATATTAGAATTTCATATAGAGAACTTACTACTCACAACAGAAAACAGTCTGGTTTCAAGAGGAAGCTGTATAAATACAAACAGCATTTCAGAAATTGTACATGTATGAAATATAGTTCTACTATTATGTAAATGCAATGACATGCACAATCTAAAGAAATCAATTTTATAGCTCAAATTAAGCCTAAATTTAACCCTAACCATTACACTTACTTTTAACCTTAACCTAAACCCAAAGTAGCCCTAACCCTAACTTTAACCATAACCATAAACATATCCTAAACCTAACATTGCCCTAACCTAAACAAACCATTATCCTAACCTTCCCTGTAACCTAATCCTAACTTAACCCTTACCCTAACCTTACTTGTAACTTAAATTTAATCTAACCCTTACCCTAACCTTAGCTGTAACTTTAGCTGTCAGGTACCTAAGCATACGCTAACCTTAGCTGTAACCTAAACCTAACCTAACCCTTACCCTAACCTTAACCTAAATTTAACATAATCCTTACCCTAACTGTAATACAAAATATTAGCATAGTACAATGTGAAATGTTCACAATGAGTTTCCATTTTAGAAATTGGACAATGTGTAATAAATATAGTTTGACCTTCATGTACATGCACAACTTACTAACAATACCCAGAGATTAGGGTTGGACAACATGACTAAAAAACTCATATCTCAATATATCATACCATATGATGAAAACCTTAGCTTTTATAAAAATATAATTTTATAAAATATCAGTGTCTAATTGTAACATCAAAAGCATAGCATACTAAACTATACTAAACCCTTACCATAACTATAATGTAACATTGATCACAACCTAGATTTAACCTAATCCTTACCCTAACCTAAGTTTAACCTTACCATAACCATAAACCAAAGCATTAGTTACAATGTTTACAGTTTAATTTGTTTTGTAGAAGCTCTATTACAGAGAAAAGCAGCATGCCGTGACACCCATAGGTATACATACCCTTATACAATATTGTCTGCGGAGACTGAAGAGAGCACACCTTCCACCACCCATCCTCACCATGTTCTACAGAGGGACTATAGAGAGCATCTTGAGCACCTGCATTACCGTCTGGTTTGGGAACTGCACCATCACGGATCGCAAGACCCTACAGCGGATAGTGAGGACAGCCGAAAAGATCATCGGAGTCCCTCTCCCCTCCATCAGTGACACCTACACCTCTCGCTGCATCCGCAAAGCCACCAGCATTGTGGATGACCCAACCCACCCCTCACACAGTCTCTTCACTCTGATGCCGTGTGGCAGACGATACCGGAGCATCCGAGCCTCCACCACCAGACTCTGCAATAGCTTTGTTCACCAGGCAGTCAGACTCCTCAACTCACTGAGACAGAGCTGAAACTGAACCCCACACCATTCTTCACACCACATAAACCACACCAACACAAAACACTGGACTGTAAACCACCCAGCAATCTACACACACACACACACACACACACATACACACACACACACACACTCGGCACACAGAGACTGGATCATCCCCATCCTATCAGCAATATTTGCTGCACACCAAGAACTAAACTTCTACCTCAGTAACTGCTGTGATCATGCACATCTAGATGTACAGTATGTTACATATCTCTTGCACCTTATTCCCACCACTCATCTCACTTCTTTGTACCACTTGGTATTGTACTGTCCTGTCCTGTCTGTTAAACCGTCTCTTGTTTACTGTATTTATTGTATTTATTGTACTGTTTGCACTTTATGTCGTCCTATTGTATTGCTGCTCCATGTTGCACCTTGGTTCCGGAGGAACGCAATTTCATTGCACTGTGTACCTGTACTCGGTTGTAATGACAATAAAAAAGCATTGACCTTGACCTTGACCTTGACCTGAAGTGATATGTTTGTAAATTTAAATGTAATTTATAATGCAGTGGAAATTGAAATTTTAGTAAGGTTTAAGGTTCTAAAAGTTCTAAAACTAGAATCAGCTGTAGATGGGAGCGTGTAGTGAATTGTAATAAATGTATGAAATACAGTGCATCCAGGTTTTGAACTGAATGCCAAGCATAATTTTTGGAGGAAACCAGGCACTGTTCATTACCTAGCCAATACCATTCATACAGTGAAGCATGGTGGTGGCAGCATCATGCTGTGGGGATATTTTTCTGCAGCAGGAACAGGGAGACTATTCAAGGTCAAAGTAAAATGATTGCAGCAATCATAGATTGTCTAGAGATGTCTAAAAATGGCTGTGCACTGACACCCCCAATCCAATATAATGGAGCAAAAACAATGGGAGAAATTCCCAAACACAGGTATGCTAAGCATGTAGCATCATACTCAAAAAGTATTGAAGGTGTAATTGCTGTCAAATGTGCTTCAACAAAGTGTTAAAGGCTGTGAATACGTATGTACATGTTATATTTTTGTGTTTTATTTTTGTCATAATGGGATATCATGTGTAGACTTTTGGGGGAAACAATGAACGGAATTCATTTTGGAACAAGGCTGTAACATAACAAAATGTGCAGAAAGTGCTGTGAATACTTTCCGGATGCACTGCACATACTTTAAATGTCCTGAAGAAAGTTTCCATGCTGCTTAAAAGCCACATTAATCAAATCACCTCAAATATTTTTTTTTTTTACAGCTGATGTTGTCACAAAACAAATGTTATTACAATCAAATGTATTTTGGAGATCTTGTTGTTTACATACCTATTTAATAAATGTAGTCAAACAACGCAAATGTAGCCACACAACGCATCTGGGAACAAGGATGCAATGACTGAAGAGATGCCAAAATCCCCTATTCTAACCTGGACCTGTAAAAGATTTTTGGTTTGTGGCCGGTTCCCAGATAATGGTTTTACTGAAACTTTACTGTTTACTGTTTTACTATTTAAAGTTATGTGTTGGTGAAGCAATTTGGTTTTCGTCAAAACATCAGGGTTTTAGTGACAGGCTCTACTGAAGAGAGACAGACAACCTCTCTTGCCAATGGAATTCAGGATGACAATTTTTGGACACATGATATTTTGATGTTCCAAAAAGTAGATTGTTATTAACAGCTGTCATTCAACTGCATGTAATCAGTTCAGTGTGTTAGGGAAGGAGAAGTATAAAAGATGTGCAGACTAAATGGTACTGATGTACTAGAGCTTATAATTATGGATTTGTCTTCATTCATGTTAAACGCCACATTGTATTATTCTCCAGCATGGGAAAACTGTTTTGGCACAATTGTAAACGCATGGCAGTGCAAGGGCAAGCTGACTTTGGTGTAGCTTGTTTTTATGGTTAATAAAAGTGGATGCCTACCCAATCCCAAAAAACAGAAGACCTATTTTCTTCACTTACTGCCGGACAGGCCTTTACACACCATAATATGAGAGAGGAGTAGCAGCAGCTGCTGTTGGATGACTAAGGAATATTTAAACTTGTCCTTGGATAGTCCAGCCTCTGCCAAGCAAATCTATAATATGTTGTCTGTGCAATTAGTAGAGAAGGTTCATTGTAAATTATTAAGTGAAGAATGTTCAGTGTAGAATATAATGCAAAGTCAGCATGAAAACATTAGGACACTCAATGAACTTCTTTGACATTTTAAATATTTAAACATATAGAAATTTCATCTTCATTTTACCTCTACTGAGAGACAGAGGTGAAATAACTAACGAAGAAATGTTTTAACCATCATTCTTAAAATGGAATTAATTGAAATACAATTTTCTTTTGAGGCAAAATTAGGACACCCTATACCATAATAGCTGGCATTTCCTCCTTTGGCTGATATAATGTCAATTAGATGTTTCCTATAACCGTCTACCAGTCTCTGACATCAACTGGAAGAAAGATTTTCATATTCCTCCATGCAGAAATCTTTCATCTATAAGTTTAAGTGTCATTCTTTGTACAGACAGTATATTTTCTTTAAGCCCCCTCTTATACAATAAAGATTTCATGATTTTCAGGCCCTGCTGCAGTAAAACAACCCTAAACCATGACACTCCCTCCATTTATGTAGTTGTGTGTGTTTAGTTATATCATCTTCATCTCTCAATATAGTTAAAAGGTCAAATATCAAAGATGTTAATGGGGTGTGCTAACTTTTGAACATGACTGTAGCTGCATCTGAAAGTGTTTATGAAATACTAATCACTGCTCAAAAAAAAGATACGCTTTGGTATAGTCTTGTTTTTCTCTTTGGCGGTGTGTTGTGTATGGGCTTGTGTAGCTATGAGGGTCTCACTTTCAGAAATGCCAAGCAGAATGCCAAATGCCACTCTGTGAAGATTGTCATGTGCATGCATTTCTTTTTTGAAGTTCAGAAATCCTTGGAATGTCTCCGGGCACATTCTTGAGGCAAAGGACTCCAACACTTTGTGCTCATAATCTTTTAACTGGCAATAATAATAAAAAAAAAAAAAAAAAAAAAAAAAAAAAAAAAAAAAAAAAAAAAAAAGACAACAATAAAGTGGTCAGGAAGTGAATGAGCGAGATCAAGGCCTCCTGCTGATCAGATCAGAGGGCAGAATCTTAAATTCCTCAGTGTTTTCTCTGAGTTTCATGCAGAATACAGGACATACATATTTCATCCTAAAAGTTTCACAATGCCCAAGGGGTAAGGTTTTTTTTTTTTGGTTTTTTTTTTTGCTTTTCTTCCTAAAAGTAACAAAGATTGTTGGACAATGGAGTAATTTATTTTTACATTAAAAACAAACAAACAAACAAACAAACAAATATATAAATAAATAATTAAATAATTAAATAAATAAATGTTACATATTATTTTGTAGCTTAACTTAATTTCAACCCTAAACCTAACGGTTTATGGTCCAAATCATAACCCTAGGTTTTGCAAATCAAAAGATACTTTGTTAACCATTTGAATATTTGAAAGCTATAAAGGTGTTTTATATAATCGGACTCAAGGAGGGGAACCTGTTTAGTAGTATATAGGGACATTTTTATTTTATTATTTGTCATTGTGTGTTTCATGTACAGAAGGGCATTTATTTCTATTAGAAATTAGTCCAATTGATCATCCAAAATAGAAGAGCACACCTTCTATCTTATATGTCTGTATGTCTAACATAGTTAGTAACCATGCTTTTGGAAAACACACCTCTGAGAACTGATTTTTTAATATTGTGAATGCTAATCCCTGGCCATTTCCAAAATGTTGTTCAAGGCATGAGGTGCATTGCATCTTCTAAGACAACTGAAAGCAGTGGGGATTTACATCCATGCTGTATTATCCCTAAAACAATCCCTTCATTTTGTGCCAACTGGCAGTGTTTCTTGTATGACTTAGGCCCATTAACTGGTAGTACAAGTGAATACAGGGCACCGTGAAAGCTGATCATCTGTATGAAACTGCAATGTATTACTGTAGCTGTTCTGGTGTTTTATTTAATAAAACAGCTTTGCATACAAATGCAAGCTGATAATGAGGTGTTAGCTTTAGACCCCTTGGCTCCAATTAGCAAGCACTCGACTGAGCACGGTTCCATCAGTTGTGCATGGTGCTCTGACCTCACAGTTCAAGATGCAGAAACATTGAATTTCACCAGTTCTTTCTTCCTTCATCTAAGCTGCATTTATCACCATTTATCCATGCACATAGGGCTGAAAATATTCTCATTTAAATGTACATCCTGGGGGGTGTTCCAAAACAGCGGTTTGTGTTGCTAGGCTGTTGTAGAAAATCGGAGTCAACTGCATCGCTCAGGGGCACTATCAGAAAGACAGGAAGGACATTAAAACTTTCAGCCCTTTTGCGTTAATTCATCATACCATAGTAAGAATCCAGATTCGACCAGCCATCCTTTGTTTACTTATGCAGAGCCTTTAAATGTGGAACTAGTGCTAATCATTCAGCTTTGCATTCAATCTTTATCTGTATGTGACCATGTTTGCCTATTCAGCTCTTCCTATTGTCCTAGGTTTGCTGAATTGTAAATACATTGTAATGTTTAGGTGTAATTTATTACACTGTTGAACATCACATTTACTCTGCTGGAGTGTACACATTGTTCAAATGCAAGTCATTGTGAAGAAAGGCTACTTTTGTGAGAATATTTGTAATATCCATAGCTAAGTTAGTGGGAAATGTCACAGAAATATGTTTACCCTTTAATATATTTAATATTTTCTCTACAATATGTTTTAGTATTCTTAGAACTCCTATTATGTTGCAGGTAAAAAAAAGACATTTTCAAGTTTCAGTGTCTTGAAATACCCCTACACACCAGCATTATTTTATTTTCTGATCACAGTTGATTTGAACATTCTGTACTTTGCATGCAGTTACATGCCCATTTTCTATGCTTCATATATCAGAATCAGAGTAATCTACAGACATGATACACATATCATAACAAAAGACAGTACTTTCCCTCTCTAACTATTGTGTCACCAAGATCATAGTGATGTGATATTTTTTTCCAACCTTAAAAAAATCCCAGTTTATAAGCAGTCTTCCTGTCTTTGCTCAAATCTAAGAATAAAAGTCCTCAGAATAGAACACTGAATAGATACATAAATAGCAATAATAATAAAGTATTTTGAACAACTTATTATTACAAACATTTTTGTCTATCTGGTCATTATAAATAACCATAATCAACATTATGGTCCAAAAACTTGTGAATGTGATGTTGAAAGAAATGAAATTTCTGTGCATACATACATGTATGTGACATAGATATGACATTATCTAGAAGAATATGTGAAATCTACACCCACAGGAATTGAAACCCATGAAATGATTGGAAATGTGTGTTTTTGTAATGAAACTGAAAGGCTTATTGTAAGGTAAATGAGATAAATATGAACCGTGAAATATAATACATTAATTTAACTTAAAAATAAAACAGATGAACATGAATGTATTGGCATCATGCCTCATGGCAGTTGTGGGCTAGAGGGATATAAAGCCCCCCACCATTGAACTGTGGAGTAGTAGTGGCACTGTGTTATCTGGAATGAAGGTGCTCCAACCAGTACTTCTGGGATGAGTTGGAATAAGAAATGTTGTGATTATTTAACACCCTGAACTCACTAATGCTCTTGTTGAATGCAATCAAATTCTCAAAGCAATGCACCAAAAATCTAATAGCCTTCTTCATACATCAGAGGCAGTTACTCCAACAAATTAGAATAAACTATTTTTCCAGAAGAAACAGTGAAAAAGCAGGTGTTCCAGTACTTTTGTTCACGTATCATCGAAGTTAAAACTGTTTGGCTGTTTAAGTTTTTACAAGTATTGCAGAGCCTGTAAAATCACATCGTATTCCCTTCTACTGTTTCTCACCGTGAAACTCACAGTGAAATAACAGATCCAGACATCTGTGCAGATGGCTCGATCAATTAATAATTTAAAATTTCAGATTGCATTGCAGTACCTGTCAAGTCTCACAGATACTACTGTACAACTTTCACTGTGAACCTGTTATAAATCCAGAAATCCTCACAGATATATAGAATAGAGGCTAGTTTCATAGCAAATCCCTAAGGGTAAGCTTCAGACCTTACCCTTAAAAATGAAAAGAATGTTTTGTTGTTACCCTGAAGAGTTCAGTGTCCTACGAGGCTTAATTTGTGTTGCTTTCTGCATGATAAAGCTGTGTTTGGTTCTCTGCTGGGGATATGACTTAGCCAGAATCAATTTATTTTCATAAGATTCAGTTTATTGCAAGTTACCAGATGTATTATCTGATGCCTTCTTGTACGCCCAGGCAGGGGTTTGGGAATGATAGTCTTTTCTCCTCAGACTGAGCAGTAGATTGGGCGGTGGTACTGTTATCACATGTTGGTTTCTTTTGTGCTTTAAAACTCAGAGAATATATTCAGGCAAACACATACAGATTTTGATTAATTCAAGCCTAGAGAACGAAATATTAACCTGTCCTGTTTTATGGTCTTCCAATTCTGTGTTAGATCTAAACACTGTTGCAGAACTTGAGATGATGAACCCTCCTTGGGAAGGTTTTTTATACAACCAAAACTCTGGGCCAGGATCCCCTAGTGAGCCACGTTAGTATTGCTTGTGGGCCATTGGCCAAAAATTACTATTGGAAGTAAAAATCCTTCCAATATGTATAGATATTTCAGCAAATGTAATTTCAGATGTGACAGATATGTAAATAATACAGCCACCACAGAAGACAAGTGTAAACCAAAATGAAGAGAATACAGCAGTAAGTACCTGCCACTAAATTTCATGTGCACCAAGAGAAAATAAACAACAACCACTTTGGATGCTGGAAGCTCTGTACAGAAGATATTAGTGTTTCATTTAATAGATATAGTGTTTTGTCTTGTACAGTGATCAAATTAGACACAATTGCAGTAACAGACCCCAAATATATATATATATATATATATATATTGTTACTGTGACATCCATGTGTGGTTGAATTGTAATTATTTTTTTAATAATAGAGTAAACAATTGCAACTGTGATACATCCATATTTGTTCCAAGACCATGGAACACTTTATAATGGGTTAAATGGGCTAAGAGTTGCAAAAGGTTGGGAATCCCTGTGTTTTTCACTTCAACAATCCCTATTTTGCATGTTTATTTTAGAGTTGAGTCAAATTAAGAGAATTTTGTTCTAAATTTGTGGTTATACTTTTTTTTGAATGCATGTTTCACAAAACATTTCTGTTACAACATGGATTGAAATGCACCTTTAATGGAGCTGGTTTTAAATATTTGTGGTGATAAAGTATAAACCCATGATTCATCACTCTTACGGCATCAGAGTGTTGACAAGCTCATTCTCTTGAGCTACAAAGGCAGAGTGTGTTTTTCAAATGACCCCCTGCTCTCTATGCTAATTATGCCGCCAGGCATGAATATGTTCATTAACATAATTACTGACATAGAAAACACACTGTAATCTGGTTGCTAGGAGAAGCAGACGAAAAATTAAAACCTGATGGCAAAGCTGGTTTGTGCACTCTAACATTAAGGGAAGAAACGTGCTTATCATTTTTCTTCCCTCTCCTGAGATAATCTTACTCCACTGCATTGCAATGTGATGTACAGCAAGTCCACGGCATTAGACAATAAAACTTTTTTATCCCTGTTTTCACTTCTCTTTTGATCTTGTTTAAGAAAATGTTTGCTCTGCTTTGCTCTGATGTCTGGCTGATGGTGGATTGTTGTCTTTTTCATCTGCACGTTGAAGAAAAAGCAAGATATTCAATAGCAGAGAATTGGATGAGCAACTCATGCCCTTGGCATTATGAGCTTATATCTGCATTCTAAGCAGTTTTGAGATATGAAGCCTTAAAAACAGCTATGTGGCTATTCTGATCCATAAGAAAAAGAGCCAAAAATACTTAGAAAGACACCCCATATAATCACAGAATAAAATATGTGAATATCTCCATTTTGATAAAATGTCAGCAGGAACCTCATAATTCCAAGGAAGTCAACTGTCAAATGTCAACATAGTGTCATAAACGTTTAGATTATTTTAAGAGATGCCACAGAAGATGTACTTTCAATTCCCTCTACAAACTTGTGACGTTTTAAATTTTGAGGTGCAATATTCATGTTCAACCACATACAATATAAGAACACAGCTGGCCAAAATGGTGCAAAATAGAACAACACAACACTATGCAACTACATACAGTGAAAATGTTCTATAAATACTATGAATATAATAAACAAAAAAAACACTATTGGAGTGATAAAATATTGATATACAGTGCCTTGAGGAAGTATTTAACCCAGACTAAATAAAGTTTGAGGCAGTTTTGACTGACCATGTTCTACTTTATATGCAAAATATACTTTCTCTCAGTATAGTGGGTAAAGATACGATAAAAGTCCCACAGTGGCAAAATTCACAATGTTGCGGCAGCAGCAAAGGGATAGCAAGGCACTCAGTACAAGAATAGATAAACTATAGTACATACAGTATTGTATCTACAACACTATAAATAATAACAAAAAAATGTACAGATAAAATGTGAACAAATCTGTTCGTTTGTTTGTAAACCACAAAACCATTCTTATCTGTCGTTTTAAATGATGGATCCCATTGTCCTCATAAATTAATTAAATAAATTGCAAATAAGAAAAAAGTGAATGCCAGAATCTTTGTGTAAAAAGTGGGTTTAGAGAAGAAATTTAGAGAAAAATGTTTGTCGAATGAAGCTCAATGTTCAGAATGAATAGAATCAGTTTATATTATGGTTATATTGAATATTAATATGTTTCTTTGATTGAATATTAATATATTCCATGTTTACCACATGCTCAGCAGCTTCAGTATCACGAGCTGTTGTTTCCAGTCATGCTGATAAACTGATCTCAGATAACTTGAACCAAGGTCATGTGACCCAGAACTAAAAACAGACCCAGCTTTCATGAATAATAATAGGATTGGCTGAAGTGCACTTTGCTTGTTAAAACTTTGCAAACGTGGAAATGTGATCTTTGAACCTAGAAGTCACTGCATTATTGTAAAACATTTAACAGAACATATGCACTATACTTTATGTGTAATAAAACTCAAGTGGGAAATCAGAGAGGCTGACCACTCTGGAATTTAATGGTGAACCATTTTCATGCAAGAAATAAAAAATAAATGGTTACCACCTTATTACTATGTATAAAATTGCAGCAAGAGCTATGTGATAACTGAGCCAACATATCTGCCACCCCCACAAACAGCTGAAAGGGTTGAAGGTTTTAAACTCTATTCATGAACACTGTGCACCATATTTGGCAAATGTCAAATATGGTGTGTGGGGCAGTTATTTAAAACAATAGAGATCCTTAAGATTTAATAATACAATAACAATACTGCATCAGAAATGCTTTAATTCATTTACGGATATACACAGAGACTTCATACCATTTCTAATAACCAATAATTAACTTAATGAAGAAAGGAGTAGAGCGTGGAGGCAATTTAGCAGAAGTAATGGGTTGTATTAGCAGACAAGGGTCTAATGCAAGAGTTGAAAATTGCTTCAAAGCACAGCCAGTACATAAATGAAGGAATGGCCAGTGTCAGTAAACGTTTCAGATGACATGCAGCACACACATACAGTTAAAGCAGACAAAGAATGACAAAACAACAATGACAACAAAATGCAAATAATTCATTTGTAAAGTCACCTAAGCAAGGTGACTGCACAGGAAGGAATGTATATTACCCTCCATAGAGAACATTTCCCTCCATTTAGCACAACAATATTTTCTCTGTTGGATGCAGCCAGTAGAGTGTATTTTTGCAGTCTGGGCATTTCAACAAATTTTTAGAATATCAGAATGGTCTACATTCAATCCCTCAAAAGTAATCATAACCACTGATTGCTGTTTTGTATGATGTGCTATAAGCCCACTGCCAAGTACGTGCTCAGGAAACAGCTTGTTATTGCAGGTATTCCATCCATGCACCTTCTGTGAATTGATACGGTTCTCAGAGGTAATCACAGAGCTGACTAGTGAGCAGAAGGCTTCCAAGGAAGCAATGCATGAAGTATGACCCATCACACCCTCCAGGCTTGATACAATCAAGTTTTAGTCACTCAATCAAGGAAACATATTGATCTCATGCTGAGCTCCTTTATGAGTGACTTAGACCAGTGTCAACAAATGTTCCTCAAGCTAAACGACTACAACACATTCAGAAATATGCTTTCCAGTTTCACAAGAGCATCCGCTGTCCAGAAAATCCCTGCATAACAGGGATAGTAAAGTGTATATATGATTGTACTGCCCTCGTTGCATGCAGCAATGCATCTAGACAGTCAGATAACTCTTCCTGAATATCAAGACTCTGAGGAAGGCTGCTTTCCTGTCCATAGGTTTATTGACATCAAGGAAGTGTAAAACTAAATACACAAAACAAATATCACCCATTCAGTATATACATACAACTAATGTAAACAAACGGAATGATACAGAAATTCTGTTAATATAATGCTCTACAAAGACATATAAACATAACATACCCACGATGCCACATTTAGAACAAGATGAATTGCAGATGATA
Organism: Acestrorhynchus altus; assembly: GCA_034509495.1. Lineage (NCBI taxonomy): Eukaryota > Metazoa > Chordata > Actinopteri > Characiformes > Acestrorhynchidae > Acestrorhynchus > Acestrorhynchus altus. The sequence continues at coordinate 38,071,322 of CM067501.1, forward strand.
CTGGATTGACTGATTGAACACACTGCTCACACCCAAACTCTCCTTCTCAGCCTAACTACCTGGTTAGAGTTACATGACATGTATTCTGGCTGTATCTCTTAAAGGGACAGTAACTATTTACAGATAAATTCCCTAATCACTGGACAACACAATGATCGTCACCAAGTAACCTGTCAGTATACATTATATAGGTTAGGCATACTTCATATATCCCATTTCTTCTACAATTTGCAGGATTCTCCTGCATATTGATAGTGGGTCCCTGATGCACATTATTTAATGGAAACTAGAGCTCTTGTTGGAGGCTATTTGCATGGCAGAAGTAACAAGTGAGATACTGAAAACATCATGATAAGACGTATCACCGAACATTTTCTGTGGTCAGGATGTACAGCTGATGTCTCTCATTCATTGTGGATCAGTTCAGTTTAGTGTCTAGCAGCTATACAGCAGTGTTTAATCACACACTCCCTCTACCTATGTGCTCAAAAATAATGTGTTGGTGTTTACAATTGTAATGTTTCTATTGCACATGGGATTTAAATGACTGTAAACACAAGCTGAGGTGAATTAATGATTGTCATTCATTTTTTCAACATAATGCATAATGTTATGTACTGGGATAGACAACCCTGGTCTTGGACTGCCAGGCTCCTGCACAGTATTGTGCTCCTCCTGCTCAAGCACACCTGGTTCAACACATTTTGATTAGTTATTCGTAATGGTTAGATTAGACAATGATATTTATAATAATACACCTTCGAAATACTTGACAATGGTCCAAATGTGAAAAAAAAAAAAAAAGCTAAATGTCCTTTTTTCCTTTTATATTGTTATTTATATATCAGTATTATCCACTCTCAGGATAATTTTATCAGAAGATAAAATGTATATTACTAGTATCAGTAGGAAACTTTCTGCATAGCATATAACACATTTCTATTGTATTCCTGCTATGTATAAAGTAAATACTAAAGTATATTTCTGTGATAAATGTGACAAAGGAATGTATTAGTTTGAGACCTACATTCTGTTGATCACATTCTTTATTTTATCCTCCACTTAACAAGCCATTATTAAAAGGTTCAGAATTAAGAAAAAAGAAACATGATCATGATTAATTGCAACAAATTATGTGATTAATTAGTTATGTTTTAAACAATCAATAGCGCTCTAATTTAAGGTCATAACATCAAATATTATATTATCTGTCAGGCTTATTACAGGTAATGGTATCATTAGGCTAATGATACAAAAGGTCAAAATCTGTCATGAAGCTCACAAATACATGACCACCAATTCATACTTACACAGCACGGTTCTGAAAAAGTGTTGCTGAAATGAATGACTGCATTTAGTTCTATTGTGTAAATAGAACAGTTTTTAAATTTAAATAGTGGGTGCTCCTAGAAAACACAGAGCAAACTGTGTACCAGCATCAGTGCAATTAAGCCATTAAAAATCCATCTCAGCAATGAAAATTGCTTTTTTCAAACCCACATGGCAAGGAAGGAAGATTTGAGCAAAAATAAACCCATGAACTTAAACAGTGAAGCATAAATTATTCTCCCTAATGAATGCCTGGTTATTAATTTGGTCTAACAGTAGAACTAATGATCCATCAGTGGGTCTTTGTAAGAGATTTTCCAGACTTTCTTGTTTGCAGGTCCTTTTGGTCATTTGTTGAACATGTTGTATTTCACAGTATTTGCTCTTTTTGCAGTGCATCTGTCTCCCACTGCTCCCACCAAAAACTGTCTTACATTCACTATTTACCTCCTCACATTACAGCTTACATTGAATTCTATACCCGGTTCACATGAAAATAGAATGCAACAACCATTTTATAGATTATATGTACACAGTATTTCTACAGAGCAATAATGTAGGTTTCAGTGCAATAATATATCTATAATAATATATAGTGGCTATATAGTGTAAGTTAATGTCAATGAACATTTCATGTACACGAACCTATCTTTGGGTGTTGGTCCCCTCTTAACCTGGCAGTGAATACTGAGGTATGTGGAACAACACCATTGTGTATGATACGCTTGCGGTAGCAACTCCAAATGCAGCCATATCATGTCAATCATTTGCTCATTTTCAAATGCTGATGAACTAATGATTTGTTCATATCTGAAAATATGAATGCACATTTGATCCCTACATGAATGGCCCTTTATAAACATTTAATAATGTTCAAATTCTGATGATCTAATGTTGTCAACATACAGTATTTGAAAAATACTAACACCCACAATAATACACATTATTCGTTTCTAAATACTCTTCAACAAATGATTTGTTCATTTTCAAACTATAATGAACAAGTGATTTGTTAACAGTTGTAAATATGATAACAAACATTAGTGACTACATGAAGTTATGAAGTGTTAACAGCAGGGCTATGTTAACACTTTGCTTTTTTTATTTGCTTCATAAGACTGATATTACCATCTCACAGTCACGATTGATTATTCTTAGTAGGGGTGAGGTTATATTACTGCATAGTTGCTGTATCAGATGCTCTAATGTTTGTTGTAATAACTGTCACAATACTGCACACAATCTGTCATAACCTCTAACATCTGCACTGTTATGTTCATGTTATATAACAGAGTAATGCTTTTGTTTGCTTTCTATTTTCTTTTTTCTGCAATGGATTGAAATTTCACTTAATCTTAAATATTCCACCAATAAAGTTTACAACTGCACACATTTACAAACACACATTCATTTTAGATAATCTTCCATCAAACTGTTACAGATAATTCTAGCTGAAGGGGTATTACAGATAGAAGTCTCTATGTTAAAATGTGTTTGATGAGATTATTGTGAGTATATTCAAAAAGCTTAGGCCTACAGTACCTTTTCCAGGAGGTGTATGTTACACAAATAGGAACAACTATTTCAGTCAAGGACCAAACAGGCTTGTTTACTGAGCTTCACACAATCCTGCTCCCTAAGCTGGAATTAAAATGAGTCACTCTGCAAACGCATGCAGGTCTGAAGTGGATTGAAGGGTTCAAATAGCATTAAGTGAAGTGTCAAAACACGTGAGAGTAGGTTTGTGCTTAAACTGACAGTGATGCTGACAAGTACCTGAGTGCAAGGTGTCACTAACATGCCCCACTGTCAGCGCCACTTATTTGTTTCTTTCACACATTCCACCAACACGCTTATTTTTATACCCCAATGGCACAGCTTGGAAGGCAGTCTTTGTTAGATTTGTGACATTAAACTGAAAAGAGACTTCACAAAAGATCCTTTTCCTTACCCGATACTGAGTAATCGCGAACCTTTTAAGCACTTAAATTAAAGATAGTTTTTGCCCAGTTTAGTGCTGTTTTCTTTTCATCCAGCTTTGCTCTATTTCAGGGTGTTTGTCTGGTCAGTATCTACAGTGGATATTTTTAGGTGCTAATCTCTGCTCTGTGTTGTAGCAGAAATGATTCAAATATAAAAGAACATTTGGTGCCTGTGCTGAAAAGAGCTTTCTTAGCAGTGACATGGTTGTAGCATGGTTTACAGTAAAATTAGAGTACAGTTGCAATGATTAATGATTAATGATTAATGACCAACAGTCAACAGCTAACAGCAACCTGCAACCACCACAACACACTGGACTCTCTGTGCAATAAACAGTTTTTTCAAGTGCAATAATAATGTGCAATAATGTGCAATACACTCTCCTACAGGACTCTTTTTTTCTCATGCACTATTGTCTATATTGTATTCTGTAATATAGTCTGTATATTATATATCCTATATATTTATATAGTGCTGCTTACCCCTACTAAATTATTTTCTCTGCCTATCTTCTGCTTACTGTACTTATGCTGCTACTGGAACCTTAATTTCCCTGAAGGAACCCTCCCAAGGGATGAATAAAGTTCTATTCTATTCTTCTATTCTATTAGGAAGACATGTCTATTTATGGTTCCTGAACTGGAGCTGAACAGCACAATTCTGAGTACTCTAATCAGTTTTGGTTTCCATGTATTTCCATTTATGGAGAGCTTGTGGAGAAGTTCTGCTCTAATTTATATTTGCTGGTTTAAGGCACTGGCACTGGCACTGGCAGAGTCTTACTGGACAGTGTTACCGTCCCCTTGTTGTCCTCTCAGTATAAACACAAACGGCAGACTCCGTCTTCTGAACAGGATCATGAGCAGCAGACTCCGCCCTCTGGACAGGATCATTGGCAGCAGACTCCGCCCTCGAATCAGGAATAGGAACAGCAGACTCCGCCCCCTGGACAGGATCATTGGTGGCAGACTCCGCCTTCAAATCAGGAATAGGAACAGCAGACTCTGCATTCTGGACAGGATCATTGGCGGCAGACTCTGCCCTCGAATCAGGAATAGGAACAGCAGACTCCGCCCCCTGGACAGGATCATTGGTGGCAGACTCCACCTTCGAATCAGGAATAGGAACAGCAGACTCGGCCCTCTGGACAGGATCATTGGCGGCAGACTCTGCCCTTGAATCAGGAAAACAAGAGGCAGACTCTACATGCAGACTCTGACCCTGGAATGCCAGAAATGGGCCCCGCCCCTCACACACCAGCAGTAGGCTCTGCCCCACAGCCAGTTGGAAGCTCTGCCTCTGGACAATGGCAGCTGCAGACTCTGCCTCTGGAAGGCTGGCAGTATGCTCTGCTCCTTGGACGACAGCAGCTGGAAGTGCTGCCCTCTGGGCTGGGAAATCTGCAGGAAGCTCTGCCCTCCAGGCCAGTACGTCGTCGGTAACCTCCACCCGGATACAAGACCAAAACAAGACACATATGCTAAGAAGCATGTGGGAACTAAGCAACAAGGACAAGATACATGACCAGATCAGCCAGTCAATTTAAAATTTGATTTATAAAGTGGACCAAAAACATTTTGACATTCGGTTTTATTTTAAGCACATTACATGTACATTTACATTTACGGCATTTAGCAGACGCCCTTTTCCAGAGCGACTAACAAAAATGCTTTGCTGTTCACTCAGAATATCCTTAGCTAGTAGACAAGGCTAGAATCTAGAGATTCCTCATGCTTAGATCCTGCTGAACACAAATGTCTCTATGGAGTTAAATACTCCTGAAACAGATGAGTCTTCAGTCTGCGTTTGAAGAGTGAGGTTGTTAGAATAGTGGAGGTAACAGAAGATGGAGAGAGAGTGTGAAGGTTAAGATGAGAGGTGGAAGAAGTTGAGGAGACAGCATGTGGAAAATAATTTAGAGAGAGTGTGAAGGATGAAGTGATGGTCAGAAAAGTAAAGGGGAGTAACTGTCAGAAAATGAACATAAAATAAATTACTTAAATTGTAATGGTACAAAAATGTATGCTTTTTTATTGTTGTTGCTGTTGTTTTTGTTGGTTTGTTTATTGGCATAAGCTAAAAGAGGGGCAAGCATATATTTTTATGGTCATTTATTAGGTAAAATTGAGGTTGTTAAGGGAATTGAAATTGATTCTTCAGTATCATCATTCCAATCCTTTCTAGGCATCTTTATTTGAGATTAGGTAAAGACACTCAAGAAGTGCTAATGAGTTGATTTTTATCCTTATTGTTTCATATGATCAGACAATTATTAAAACATTTCACTACCAGTTGTACCGTGTATGACTACATGTGTGATTCATAAACATGGAACATGAACTTGATGCATTTCCATTGCAAACTGAACCTCTGTTCTTACAAATTACTGTCTGTTTTATGGGAACTCTCACCAAAAGTAGTCCAGTTATAGGCCTGTTCTGTGCCTAAGAGCAGTTTAAAATAGTTTTTTTATTTATTTAAAAATTAAATTAAGATGATAATGCACCACATTCTATATACATTTATGCATTTCTGTAATGACATTTATTCCAACAAATGCATCTCTTGCTTGTGGTGTGTGTATGTCCATGTGCTGAATATTTATTGTCTGATTTGACTTTTGGGCACCACAACCCATTACCATGTGACATACCAACAACCCAACTGGGCACTGCTCAGCTCATCTGCATAAAGTTCATCCATAAGGAAAAAGATTTCAGGGTGAACAGAGTGTGTGCATGTGTTATGGGTATGCATATTTCATCTCTCATACTGCAGTGGCCTGTAAAACACATTTAACCTAATTGAAAACAGCAAATTCAAAAACATACCCTTAAAAACTGAAATATGCCAACAAAAACAAGAACATGAGAGTAAGTTCAAAAGCATGCTGGCAAATTCAAAAATATGTCAGAAAATGAACATGTGCCAGCAAAAACATTAACAGTAAATTCAAAAGCACGCTAGCCAATTCAAAACTGTCACTGTCCTGTCTCATCATCATTCTATTTTTGGTTTGGTTCCCCATAAGCTCTGAATGGTTTTGGTCTTGTCTCCACCCTGTTCCCACCCGTGTCACCTGTGTCATTTGTATCCTTGCCCATTTGTTAATCTTCCTCAGGTGTTTCTAGTCTTGTCTGTGTATATGTGGTCCTATATTTCACTCTGCCTTGGTTGGTTTTTGTGTTTGCTATGTGTCAGCATGTTATTCCTGCCTGCTTGACCTATTTGGCCATCCCCCACAAGTGCTTTGACTTGGGTCCACTCATGAGGGAAGATCTCAACAGGACTGTGGAAGCCTCTGAGGCCCGTGGCCAGAGGAAGCGGCAGAGGGTCTCCCCCTCATCGGACGATTTCCACAAAGATTGCAGGGAAACGTTTGGGGGGTGCTAATGGTCAGTACTGGTAGCCTCAGTCCTCTTATTGGGAGAGGTGAGGTTAGCTTTGTATCCTCTCATCTTGTGAAATGCTGTAAGAGAAGATTAAGTGCTTTCTTGTTGGCAAAAGGGGGTTGTACAAAATATTAATGGATTAATTGATTTATTTCTTAATGTGGGACTTTTTTCCCACACTGAATAAATGGACTTGAAATAAAGGCTGGATTTCTTTTGCATTATTGTCCTATATTGTTTAAATTAATTTGTTAGATGAGATATATGTCTTTCTGCCAATCTGCTTTGTATGCCCTAAACTGGTTCCAAAAGATCCACAATGTTCAGTTCAATACCTCCAATCATATTTTACTTTCCTACATAATTGAGGAGGTTTTTGTTTTGGCATGGCAGTGCAAGGTTTATGTTCTCCACTGTATGCCATGGAGGATGACTGCAACCAATTGATGCAGTGTCCATTCAGTGATGAATTCATCATTCAAGCAGAGTCTTCCCTCACTGTCTTGCAAGAGCCAATATAGATATAGATGTGGACAAAGTGCCAGATCCAGATGGTCAGAGAGATTAGTTTATTTTTCGTATAATTCATGTTTTTATCCCCTTTTCTCCATGAATGCAACCATGCTGTGTTCTGAAATTGAATACAAAATGTAACCTTCTGGAAATGGTTGGATTTACTCAGTGTTACAATGTGGAGAAGAATTGAATATCCAGTGTGCAGTACTGGCCTTCAAACTCAAACTGTATCATTAGAAAATTAGAAATGTTAATGTTGCTTTTGCTAGTATGTTTCACACTTCTGAATACTGGAACAGGAAGGCGAACTTGGAAGGTTTTGGACTGGAATTCATTGTGGCTTCTGGGTATGTGTGAAGTCAAAGATATAAAATAAAGTAAGGGATGAATGCATGATGTATGATGTGATGATGCTGTGGGAATTGAAGGTTTATACAGGCTGAGTGGGGGATATCAGGACCATCTCCCAAACTTAGGTTATGTCATTACTGCAATTTGTTTGAGCAAAAAAGTGTCAGATTGTATCAACCCTGTCTTAAAAAAATTAGATGTTTATTTATTTATATATTCATCTTTTATGAATGTCTATTATTCTTTTATGAACTATAGTTTTGGATTAAATGTTTGATTTTGAGGTGTCTGATTCAGAGTTGAGCTTCTACTTGTTTGTGTGATTTTAAAATTGTTAATGTTAATGTATTAACATATATTTCTCAATTTGCTGTCATGTGTCTGCATTTACAGGTGTGTTTCTGAATCTGCTAATGTGTTTACAAATTTATTTTCAATTTGCTTTGCACTTTCCTATTTTTTAACTCAGGAAAAGAGTAGTTTACAGACATGATAAAAGTATCATAAAAAACTGCATGATTCACTTTATCTAACTATTGTCTCATAATTGCCTGATGCATTATTAGTGACGAATCCAGCTGTGAATGCAGCTAAAATTCACTAATTTGCAACTTAATAAAATCCTAGATTAAATGCAAAGGCGCTTCCAGTGCATGTTTACTGCTCTGTCCCCATGTACGTGCTCAACACATATTCAGACTCTGACTGATCAGTGAGAGGGGGTGGGGCTAATGATGTCACTAACCCAAATATTGGATTATAGAGGAAAATGAGAAGGGAGAGGCTGTTTGCTGTCATTCTTTGATCACAAAGTGTTCAAATTATATATATATTATTTATAATATTATTGAAGACAAATATAAGTAGACTATTATCTCCTAAAACATATGTAATGTGTGACTGTCTACTATAAGTATTTTTAAATTAAAATAAAAAAAAAACATTGTGGAATACGAAGGACATCCCACAAAAGTTGCCGGTGGTTTTCAAGGTTAACAGTACATACAATAGTGATAAACATTTGTAAATGTTTCGTAAAGTCTCAAATATTTGAGTAATTTATTGAAAAACATCAGGCAGTTGCAGGGTACTCTCTACCTATAACTCACAATAGTAAATAACCCTTATGGACAAAGATATTGGAACCTCTGCTCATCCTTTGTTTCTTCTAAAATCAAGGGTATTGGCTGCTGCTTCTTGTTGATCTGAGGTCTGAATGTGTTTGTGTAGGGTGTTGATTGTATTAATTTATTAATTAATGTTCATTTATTAATTACTCAAATATTTAGTAGTATTTTTACAATGTCTTATGTAGAGTCAGTTAATAATGATACAATTTACTAATGGTTATTAATGCAATAAGTACTGTAATTGCTACCCTTATTTTAAAGTGTTACCTTTAACATTTAGAGCCCCCTGTAACACTGTGTCTCCATTATTAATTATAAAGAATGAAATTTAAAAAGACCTTATGTGTCATACACCCCTCCACCTCTCAGGACTCCATTTCCCAAGATCCCTCAGTCAGTCACCTAACAGATCATGTGACACTCAGCCGATCACAATCACCAGAGTACTGATTGTTCACACCTGGACTGGGATGTATTTAGGCCTAGCAGTTCCTGAACTCTCTCTCTAGCTTTGCCTGGCCACTTTATTCGCTTGCTGAGTGTTTCTCATATCAGTCCTTTCGTGTTTGACCCATTTTCCTGTTTTTTGACTCTGCCCTTACCTCGTCCTGCACTCGGACCTTCTGGTTTTTGATCCTTGCCTGTTTGACCCTGTTTGTGATTTTGCTTACTACTTTACCATTAAATTGGTATTTTTATATCTGCGTCTGCTCCACTCTGTCCAGCCTTGACATTATGCATGGTCATGCCACAATGTACATCACATGAAAAAACAGAGCACGCTTTTATCACCTCAAGGTTAGATTATTGCAATGCACTCAAGTCAGGCTATTCAAGCAGGAACCTAAATCAGTTAGTTCATAATGTTGCATACAAATGCAACCACAAAATTTCAAACTATATCAGTCCAATCTTATCAGCACTGCAATGGTTTCCAGTCAAATTTTATATTGATTAAAAAATTATTTTACTTGCATATAAAGCCCTACATGCCTACAGATTTAAATTTCATCAGCCCCAACTGAAAACACCTTTTTACATTCTTGGTATGGAACAGTGTCACTTTATGTGGGATAGTTAATTAACATAGATGTGTGCTCCATTCTTTCTTTTCTCACACAATGCTTTAAAAGAACAAGAAGATAAAAAGACAACAAGAGCACCAACCATCACTGCAAAGCACTCCCTCTTCTGCTCCACTGTAGAAAAGATCCAGGCCACAAAATGAAGTTCACATCATGATGCTGTCAGTGTTTGCATTAGGCTGACGAATTCATCTGTAAGAAGATTTCTCAGCCAAATGAGCCAAGTCACAGATGAACGAATGGAAGGTTGTAAGTTTATTTTTTCTTTCAAATGTCAGCCAAAGAACTGTGACTTTGACAGGTGTGAAAGACAAAAAGAAATCTTCCAGAAATATTCTTGAGTTTATGCCTGTCTGTTTGAGAAGCTCTGCTTTTATATATACTTTTATCTTTCGGTTTATGCTTAAGCTGACAGTGATGCTTGAGCACTGCTGTTTGGCTTCTTTTCACAGCCTTATCTAACCATGAAAGGCAGTGCATATGCATTGGCATGCAGCCATTTGAGTGTGCTGCAGTCATGGATATAAGCTATAATGATTCGGGGTTTTTTTTTCTTACTTTAGCATATAGCATATACTCTTTAAAAAATAAAAGTGCTATCAATGGCTTTTTTGAGTGCTGAAAGAAACACTGCTACTGGTTCCATAAGGATGAAGGATTATGTGAGTGTGTATATATATATATATATATATATATATATATATATATATATATATATATATATATATATATATATAAAACAATGAAGGAATGAAGGAATGAAGAACTCTGGAGCAGATAAACATGATCCTATTTGCACTTTGCCTAATGCCAGGTGTGTATTATAGGGTTATAAATCCACAAGCATTGAGCTGTAGGGCAGGGGAACTGTGTCCTCTGGAATGATGGTGCTCCATACTTTTAAGATGAGTTGGGGATTAGGTGAGGTGGTGGTAAACCAACATCCTGAACACACTCATGCTTTTGTCATTGAATGCAATCAAATTCTCACAGTAACACTTGATGATGATGATGATCTTACTGTGGACTGTTGTGTCAGATTTACACCTGACGTAAACATTCTACTTTTGGCTCATCCATGCACAGAACATTATTTCAAAAAGCATGATCAGCAAAATGTTTTGTTACAAATGTGGAGTGAGCATTTAATTTCCAAGCAGCAGGAAGTTTCACATTGAAGCTCCAATTAAACAACATTTTGTCTCTTTTTAGTAATGAATTTAAAAGGCTGAACTTATCTTAGACTAACGAGGCCCTTAGTTCCTTAGATATTCATTTGGGTTCTTTTATTCTTTTGTTGATTAGTCATCCAGGAGTCTTGGTAGGCTGGCCTGAAAATTGCTTTTTGATTGTACTGTTTCCAGAATGGAGAAAGGAGAAAATGACTCTTGCTGTGGTATGCTGGTGTCATAGTCTTAGAAATGGCTTTGTACCACTTACAGTTATAGCTTATATTCTTGTTGTTTTTTCCAAAGTAAATGCATGATTAATGCATGTTAATTTATAGCATTTATAACATTCTCTTTACATTGATTTCTATTCTAATTAACAATAAAATGCAAGTAATGTTCTTAGACTCTATTAATTATATATCAAACAAATGTTACACCATCAGTGAGGCATCATATTAATAAAATAAAATACAATGCAGGGTTGTTCAGTTATTACTTAGAATAACCTTTTAATATATTTTAAAAATTATTTAGTTTTCTTGCATTCTCCTGTTATCATTTTGGAGATACAAAGCATTTTGTTTTGAGACATACATGATATATAAATATGAAAAACATGTTTTTATATTCACTATTTGTGGCTTTTTATTTGACCTGGAAAGCTGACCAGCCGCTATGGCTCAATGCACTTTTCTCTCAAAGCTAGAAATAGTTTCCCCTGCAGTAATTCACCGTCACAGATGAAGACAGAATGATCCTGTCGGGGGGAACACACTTTCTCTATCTTGCAGAAATGCAGACTGCAGACAGTTGTTCAAGTGTAAGTTCAATGAAATTGCTCAACCTTTTATATTCTTAAAATCAGAATTTTCTGTACTTTGTACATAGCTCCTAAATTATGGTTTAATGTCTTGTATCTTGTATATAAAAATAATGGAGTTTATTACATACTCATATGTGCATGTGAATACGATTTATTTTTTTAACATTTCAGGTATACATCAACATTATGGTCCATCAGCTACAGTGGGGAAAATAAGTATTTAGTCAGTCACCAATTGTGCAAGTTCTCCCACTTAAAAAGATGAGAGAGGCCTGTAATTGACATCATAGTTAGACCTCAACTATGAGAGACAAAATGTGAAAAAAAAATTGAGAAAATAATTTTGTCTGACTTTTAAAGAATTTATTTGCAAATAATGGTGGAAAATAAGTATTTGGTCAATAACAAAAGTTCATCTCAATACTTTGTTGTATATCCTCTGTTGGCAATGACAGAGGTCAAACGTTTTCTGTAAGTCTTCACAAGGTTGGCACACACTGTTGCTGGTATGTTGGCCCATTCCTCCATGCAGATCTCCTCTAGAGCAGTGATGTTTTGGGGCTGTCGGCGGGCAACACGGACTTTTAACTCCCTCCAAAGGTTTTCGATGGGGTTGAGATCGGGAGACTGGCTAGGCCACTCCAGGACTTTGAAATGTTTCTTACGAAGCCACTCCTTTGTTGCCCTGGCAGTGTGCTTGGGATCATTGTCATGCTGAAAGACCCAGCCACGTTTCATCTTCATTGCCCTTGCTGATGGAAGGAGGTTTGCACCCAAAATCTCACAATACATGGCCCCATTCATTCTTTCATGTACATGGACCAGTCGTCCTGGTCCCTTTGCAGAGAAACAGCCCCAAAGCATGATGTTGCCACCCCCATGCTTCACAGTTGGTATGGTGTTCTTTGCATGCAACTCCGCATTCACTGTCCTCCAAACACGACGAGTTGTGTTTTTACCAAATAGTTCTACTTTGGTTTCATCTGACCATATGACATTCTCCCAATACTCTTCTGGAACATCCAAACGCTCTCTAGCAAACTTCAGACGCGCCTGGATATGGACTGACTTAAGCAGGGGGACACGTCTGGCACTGCAAGATCTGAGTCCCTGGCGTCGTAGTGTGTTGCTGATGGTAGCCTTTGTAACGTTGGTCCCAGCTTTCTGCAGGTCATTCACTAGATCCCCCCTTGTGGTTCTGGGATTTTTCCTCACCGTTCTTGTGATCATTTTGACCCCACGGGCTGAGATCTTGCGTGGAGCCCCAGATCGAGGGAGATTAGCAGTGGTCTTGTAAGTCTTCCATTTTCTAATTATTGCTCCCACAGTAGATTTCTTCACACCAAGCTGCTTGCCTATTGCAGATTCAGTCTTCCCAGCCTGGTGCAGGTCTACAATTCGGTTTCTGGTGTCCTCCGACAGCTCTTTCGTCTTCACCATAGTGGAGTTTGGAGTGTGACTGTTTGAGGTTGTGGGCAGGTGTCTTTTATACTGTTAACGACTTCAAACAGGTGCCATTAATACAGGTAATGAGTGGGGGAAAGAGGAGCCTCTTAAAAAAGAAGTTACAGGTCTGTGACAGACAGAAATCTTGCTTGTTTGTAGGTGACCAAATACTTATTTTCCACCATTATTTGCAAATAAATTCTTTAAAAGTCAGACAAAATTATTTTCTCAATTTTTTTTTCACATTTTGTCTCTCATAGTTGAGGTCTAACTATGATGTCAATTACAGGCCTCTCTCATCTTTTTAAGTGGGAGAACTTGCACAATTGGTGACTGACTAAATACTTATTTTCCCCACTGTATATGCTGCAGAAAACATCCTCTTCTTTAGCATAAAACACCTATATGTTAATGCATTGCTATAAGCTTTGTTCATTTTATGCAAGTCACTATCCTGAAACACAATGGAAATACACTACCGCTCCAAAATCTGGAATCAAAACACATAGTTATACAGTCAGAATGGGACAAATATGTTTTCATAGTGTAAAGTTTTGATTAATCTTATTTTATGGATGTGGTTACTATTAGGTTAGATATAGGTCACAACTGATATTAGGGTTGTAAATGTTAGGTTAAGTTTAGGTTGTGGCTGGAATATTGAGAAAGCACAGTACAGGCAGATACCACACAAACAGTAAAACCCACTGATAATGATATTTGACACTGACACTGATATTTGATTATACAATTTTTCCTTTCTCATTAATTGCTCTGAATGTCATGTCATATCTGCCTGTGGTGTTTATTATTTTAATAAAAATAAGTTAAATATTTATAAACAGTCACTTGAATTTTTATATGATTATCCTATTTTTCTCCCAGTTCAGTAATGCCAATTAACCCACCCATTCACTAGGACTCCCTTCTTCACTTGCAATGCTAACTACTATGAGGGAAACTATGAGGGTGAGGACTTTTCATACATATAATGTCACCATCTCTTTTCAGACTGCTGTCAATGCAATATCATTTGGCAATGCCAGAAAGAGACAGAGTCCCAGCTCACAGTGAGAGTGATAGAGATGTGTGTCCATAGATAATTGTGCTCTCTAAGGCTCTCCCTACTGATGGTGAAAGATTCAAACTTGAGATCATTGGGACATAGTTTCATAGCACCCTAGCCCCCTAAGTTACTCAAAGCTCTCAAGTGTTTGCAAGTATTTATAAGCAAAACCACACTAAAACAAGTGATTTTTGATTGTCAAATGGTGAAATTCAAATATGTAAATCTTCTTAATTTTTTTAAATCTCAAATAAAGACAAATAAAAATATCTGGCATGTGTGGCTGTCTCCACTTTTTAGTCAAACTACAAAAACATAATATTAGCCTAGGGTTCTAAGGCTTAATATAAAATTTAATCATCATTTTTCTATTGTTATCTTTTTACTGCCACTAATAGAGACAAGTGATTCCTGATTGCTGTAAAAAAGTAAAAAAGAAAAGTTTGTTGGTGCAAAGTCCAGAAAAATCTGCTTGATAATCAATCTAGATTTTGCTTAAAAGAACAAGATCTTTAATATGAAATGTGTTCAGCCCAGTTTGAATTAGTATGCTAGATTTTTCTGGTGAAGGGAATAATCTGTGGATAGAAGACAGGAACTATCTAAATATAGACCCTTTCTTCAGAAGATAGCCATGAGGGAGCCTTATTACTTCTCCTGAATCCAATTTGAACTGTGCTGGACATGCTGTTGTTACAGAACACAGAGTTTCTGCAATGCGAAAATCTGAGAATGAATTGGCCAAAGCCCTGGTGACCGCACTGCAATCACTATGCACCCATCCATATATATATTACAATCTCTAGCTGGACTGGCCAGCACCTAGGCTTGTACAGGCTCCTCAGCTCTGGCTGCTAATCGCACAGGACGCAGCCTCTATAATATTCGGCAGCAGAACTTAGTCCTGGAAAGGAGTTGTTTATCTTGGGAGGCAAGCCCTCCCTCCATCAACCTGCCAATAGAGACAGCACACTGAACCACACTCCTCAGCAAGATAAGATGCCCAAACTGGGCCTTTCTGCCAGGCCTGACAGACAAGAGAAGAGGAATGCAATAAAAGACTTGTGAAATTTGTGGCAATCCTCTGCTTTATTGAGATTCTTGCCAGAGTTTTATCTACATTTACAGCTGATCTATTTACAGCTCAGAGTTGGGTACTGGATTCATCAGTTCAGGTTAAATGGCCTAA
This sequence comes from Acestrorhynchus altus, assembly GCA_034509495.1. NCBI lineage: Eukaryota > Metazoa > Chordata > Actinopteri > Characiformes > Acestrorhynchidae > Acestrorhynchus > Acestrorhynchus altus. The sequence goes on from CM067501.1 coordinate 38,086,804, forward strand.
AGATACCAGGAAAACAAATAAACCCTGGGTCAGGAGCCTTGTCGTGGGCATTCTCTCAGTACCATGTCCTGCTCAGTCAGATTTTTGTGAATATCTGCTGCTCATGCATTTTGGATTGGGATTCAGCTCAATGTTAACCCAACCATGACATCTCCCTTTAGACCTGGAGTCATGGGATATATCTGGGTCAAATAGCTTGCCTTCATGAATAAAAGAATAGGTTTTATTTAAATCTACAGAAATATGACCTGCGATGATGTGTTCGACTCCTTAGTGTAAGAATTTTATGAGTTTCATATCCTTTCACCATTTGCTTTCAAACTGTGATCACACAGTTAGTGCTGTCTCAATCTGCTAAAAGCAGTGTGCTCTGTTTAAAGATGTAGAACTAGTTTTATCTGTGATCCACAATCAATACAGGGAATTAAAAAAGTCCCAGGGAAAGCACTAGATCAGTATTGTAATCAGACAGAACTAACAAGGGCCGCAGCAGGGAGGCAGCAGAGACCAGTGCTTGACCAGGCTAACATCCTGAAATGATGTTTCTTCTGTTCACCTGCACTCTGCTCCTTCATCTACAGCCTTAACAATGATGGTTTGGTTCCAGACCACACTAACAAAACCTCATGTATAACTTGGCCCACAGAGATCCTTTATATTTTTTAGGCCTCAGTCAGTCCATTTCAGCAGTACATTTTTTACGCATTTATTGTTGGAATAATAAATGTCATCATGTGAAAAAGTTAGGACACTCTATGCCTTAAAAGCTCTTTCCCTTTACCTTTGGCCTAAATAACCCCTATTAGTCATTTCCTATAACTGTCTAGAAGTATCTAACATCAGGTGCGAGAAAAGTCTCCCCACTCCTCTATGCAGAATTATAAACTTTGGTGTTTGTACAGTTGGCTTCACATTTTCCTCTACAAAAAATCAAACTGACAAAAAAACAACAACAACAAAAACAAAACAAAAAAAAACAACAAAAAAAACAAGAACACATATCAGATTGGCATACAGTTGTGTCTCAGGCAGATATGTAAATGGTCACAGATGTGGTCTGGTTATGGATTTTGGCACAAAAGGGAGTGGAATTGTGAAATAGTGAAAATGCTCTCTATATAAAGGCTCTTTTGTCTAGTTTAACTCTTGATGAGAGATTGTTGACTACTAGACATGACTTGGAAGGGGCACATCATTGTACTGACAGAAGCAGGATGGTGACTTTGATTAAATGAAATGTCTACCATCAAGGAGGTGTTAGGAGGTGCTGTGAGAAGTGATTACATGAGGACAGGTGAACAAGAGTGGAACTATATCGTCTTCATGAACAAATCCAGGTCTTGTTTGGGATCTGATGCGGAGCAGTCAGGCACCCCTATTAGTGATATAAGGGACACTAACAGTTCAGCGATGTGTGCAGGACATCCTGTGGCCACATGTTGCCTCTCATGGCAGGGCTTCCAACGGGCTTTCTTCAGCAGGATAATTCTCACCCACACAGCAATGTTCCGGGAAAAGTCTCCCCCAGATTGCAACACTTTCAGAGTTTGTATATGGATAAATTCTGCTTTTGTTTTCATTCGATTTTGGAGCATGTGAGGTTTGATTCCACTCAGTGAGTGTTCGTGACATCAGGATGCTGGACAATTTCCACCCCACTCCACCCAACTCCCCAACACACACACACACACACACACACACACACACAGTGCAACTGGAAAGTATTCACAGCACTTCACTCTTTGCACATTTCTCCCCTCAATATTCTCTACACAAAACCCCACAATTACAAAGTGAGAAAAGTTTGTTTGAAATCTTTGGAAATGTATAACAAAATAAAACACAAAAATATAATATGGAAAGGCACACACGTGTTTATATAAGGTCCCATATTAGAGAGTGCATGTCAGAGCACAAACTAAGCCATGAAGTCTAAGGAATTATCTGTAGACCTCCAAGACAGGACTCTTCCTAGAACGAGCCTCCTGGCCAAACTGAGTGATCATGGTAGAAGGGCCTTAGTCAGGGAGGTGTCCAAGAACCCAATGGTCATTCTGACTCTATAGTTGCTCTGTGTAGACAGGAGAACCTTTCAGGAGCACAACCATTTCTGCAGCCCTCCACCAATCAGGTCTACGTGGTAGAGTGGCCAGATGGAAACCACTCCTCAGTAAAAGGCATGACAGTCTGTCTGGAGTTTGCCGAAAGGCATCTTAAGGACTCTTAGACCATGAGAAATAAAAAGATTAAACTTTTTGGACTGATTGCCAAGCATCATGTCTGGAGGAAACTAAGCACTGCTCATCAGCTTGCCAATATCATACCTATAGTGAAGCATGGTGGTGGATGCTTGTTTTTCTGCAACATGAACTGGGAGACTAGTCAGTGCCAAGGGAAAGATGACTGCAGTGATATATAGAGATGTCTTTGATAATAACCTAATCCACAGTGCTCTGGACCCCAGATTGGGTTGAAGGTTTATCTTCTAACAAGACAATGACCCTAAGCACACAGCCATGAAAGGAGTGGTTTTGGGCCAACTCTGTGAATGTTCTTGGGTGGCACAGGCAGAGCCTAGACTTGAACCTGATTGAACATCTCTGGAGATATCTAAATATAGTTGTGCATCAACTCATCCTGTCCAGTGTGATGGAGCTTGAGAGGTTCTGCAAAGAAGAATGGGAGAAACTTTCCAAAAAAACAGGTGTGCAAAGCTTGTAGTATCATACTCAAAAAGAATTGAAGCTGTACTTGCTACCAAACTTGCTCCAACCAAGTATTGATCAAAGGTCGTGAATACTTCTGTACATTTTATTTTTTATGCTTTATTTTTAATCAGTTTGCGAAGATTTCAAACTTCTTTGTCATCATTGGGCAGTGTGTGTAGAATTTCGAGGGGAAAAATATAGCATAACAACATAACTGTAACATATGTGTGTGTGTGTGTGTGTGTGTGTGTGTGTGTGTGTGTGTGTGTGTGTGTGTGTGTGTGTGTGTGTTTACTATAGTCTCTTAGAAGTTTGCAGAAGTTATAAAGGTATGTGAAGTAATGTGGCAATTCCTGACTGAGGCTTTAAAGCGTCTGAAATGAATTGTCAGATGGCCTCTGAAGAAATGGAGCGCCTAGTACAATCGCACTGACCAGGCAACAGCAAGACCATTTCAATTCAGCACACCATTTACTTGTTCTGAACGATGTACTGGGTTGAAATCCACCAGTCAGCCCAAACAGTCAGAGATGGACAGTGTACTCTGTGCCATGTCTAATATGTTTGGAGCCTCACCACAGCAAGATGAAGGGCTTTTCCTGGAGCCTACTGCAGATATTAAAGCGTGTGTTCAATTTTCCATGGGACAGCTCCAGTGGAATGGTTTAAGATTACAAGACGTTACAAGATTTTCCCAGAGTCTGAACTCCAATTTCTTCTATGTCCACAGATAATTGTGTTTTTAATCTCATTTTTTTCGTAATGCACAGCACATACACTTGCTTCTAGCAGGTACTGATCTGTTTTGTGTCCGAATTTTATTGTTGAGCAATTGAGCTATGAGCCCTGGGTAGTCACTTTGAACTTCCTGCTCCTTGGCTGGTCTCTTGTTGATTTGTGGATTGTACAGATTGGACAGATGGGAGTTTTTTCATTCGTGGAGTATAATGCTGCTGTTCTGTGTTAGTTTTAGACATCATAGCACATCGCTCCAAGAAGCACATTGAAATCATCGGTGAACAGCTTGAAGTCAGACTTGACTTGAATGGCCTGTATATAATATTTGCCTTCATTTCCAGTTTCTTTCCTATGTGTCTGCTTGCATAATGACCCATATCCATTAGTTTCATACAAGTCCTCTTATGCAGGAAAGGGACTGATGTAATTTGAAAACAATTTGAATTGCAGAATGTAATTTCCCTCCATCTCATGAAGGCAAAGAGCCTAGCATTATTAGGTAGCCTTGGTGTCTGCAGTCTGTGCAGGCCATTTGCTTTAAGTGAAAATTGCTGAAGTTAATGACCTTAGATATTACCTCCCGCGTTGATGTGACTGTTATTCAGCAAGAGCTCTTTGCCCCTAGACATGTGCAAAAGCCATTTTTACATAAAAAGTGTATATTAATACTTAATGTACTGTGTAAATGTATGATTAATATCATGACACTGGTGAACAATTTGTTTCATAGGATTACGGATAATAATTAAATAGTCATAATGATAAACAATCTTAGGTAATGCTCTCTTTTACATAAAAGCATTAGCAGTTCTACAAGAGGACTTTAATGCTGTGTCACTTCTATACAGACCAATCACCAGATTCCAACTGTCTTTAAAAGAACTGTAGATGCTGAAGCTGATGCTGTGGGCAGCACAGACACTGAAGCTGATGTTGTGGGCAGTGTATATTGGTAAATATATAAGATAATATTTCCTATTATTCCTTTTATTCCTAATATTTTCCTAGAACATCACAATGCATTTCAGTTGCATAAATTTAAGACTAAACTCTACACAGATATACATACTGAATTATCTATCAGTGTCGGTGTGAAATATCTTTAGGCTCTTTTTATATTTTATAAATAAATTAAGTCATGACAGCTTCGTTTTAGTTACTATAATTTGCAGTTTTTTAATATTAAGGACACCTCAGACAAGACCTGCTAATGAATGTAACATGCATTCAATTATTCAAAACATCTCTTTCCCAAAACCAATGCTATAACCCTGGACCTGTATCTCTCTCATTTCAATTGTCAATAATCATTATGGTGTAACAGAGTTAAGAAGCCAAGCAGCAAGTCTGTATCAGCTGATTTACATAGTGCTCAGGTTCCTGTTCAAAGTGTGGGCATCATTAGCAAGTTTTCTTCTCCCTGAATATTTATGATTTGCTGTATGTACATGCTTTTAAATGTGCTTAATGAAGAATATGATCAAACTCACACCCTCTGCTGTTGTGACAGATGTTAAAAACAGAATTGTGTCAAGAAGATTGGAACTCAAGACACAACTGCATGCATTTACAAGGAAGGAGCACTAACTTTCCAAAGCAAATGTCACCTGAGTCAACATCAGAAAACAAGAAGAATGCCACAAAGGACAGAATATTCCAGCAGAACAAGTCTTAAAAATGACATTTTCTTTTGTGTTTCCCACAGCTTACATCATTTTGGAGTAATTTAATATACAGCAATTATACCAGCACACATTTTCTCTTCTACAGAGAAGCAGATGAATTGTTAAACCGTATTTTAGGGAATCTTACCAACATGTTTGGTCCTATTTTTTTTTCTGTCAAAATGAAATGTAATCCTGCTAACCTTCTGAGTGTTTAGAAGTATCAATCATGGCAGTAAAATAGAAGGATTCATTCATTCATATTATTTGGCTTACAGAATATAGAAGGAGCTCGCGACATGGCAGCCATGCTTGGCTCCATCTTGGAAACCAATGGCAATTGGTTTCCCTTTCCAATGGCAAGCGGAAATTAGAGATTGTTCTAAAATGTTAGTTTTTTCACACATTTAAAGTCAAGTATGCTGTAATGTAATGCAAATTACTGTATGTTTCACATTACTCATATGTACGCATTCTGTGACCTGCTTGTGATTCACCAAGGCCTCCAATCTACTCATGGCTCTCTTTCGCACAATACTACACATTCCATGTGACAGAAGAAGAAAACTATGCAATTTGCTGTCGTTCTGAAGCTAATAAAGGAATTAATAAGTGAAAACTCACTAGGAATATCATATTTTACTAGGATTAAGGCTATGGCAATAGTTGTTAGACTCCTGAAATTCTCTTTTAGTCTAATACCTATGAATTCCTCTTGAAACCACACTGACCTGTAACTGCGCCCCCTGCTGCTGTTCACATATTTGTACACATGCGGCCTGGTTGCATTATCATGCACATGTATACAGGAGGCTGGTCTGGCATTTCAAAATAAATCATTGTGAATTTACTTATATTCTTTTTAAAAATGTTATGTCTATTATTAATATTATCTTATTATTTCTCTTTTAATTACGCAATATTTGCAAATATCTCATAAATTGAAATGGGATTTTACCTGTAGCTAGTGAGCAAGTTAGGGACAATATTGTCAATTTGTATATCTTGAATATCTAAAATGGTAACTTTGTAGGAAAAGAAAATGAACATTACCTGTAGAATGTCTATGTTAACAGTGTTCATTCTTTCTAGATTATAGAGAACTTTCATACATTCTTTATTTCTGACTTTTCCTTCAACAGTTTAGGAGTTGAGGTGACTACTCAAACTTGCATTGTCATGCTAATGAGGAAAATAATTAGCAAAAGGTGTTGGGATTTGATGAGGGAGTCATTCTTACAGGTGTGATTTAGCTATTTCTTTTCTTCTCCTGTCGGAACAGAGGCCCATTATTTTCTTTTGTGCTGAAATGTGTTGCTCATAAATGTTGCCAGGTCCTTAACCTGCCAAAATCCTGGGCTAGGCCATCAGAGACAGCTGTGAATGATTTCCCCAGATCTGCAGCATAGCTGTAGACAAGGCAAACACATGCACATGTCTGTTAAAAACAGACTCTCTGGCTTTGGGCCCAATCCTTTATAACAAGGCTTGAAAATGCCCATGGAGGAACCAGCATATTTTAGGAGACTGTTCCCTATCCCAGGGACCAAAACTCCGTATGAGTCCCAGTTCATTATAATGATAACAAAACACCATGTCATATTTGTTCATTTCCTTATCACCAGAACACACTGTTTGAGAACTCTCAGTAGCCACGGGAGCTTTATGAAGGATTCCATTGCTACCTGCACTTGCCCTGTTTGTACAAAAGGCTGCTGATAAATCTCAGTGTGTGATAAAGGCTTCCTGTGTACTTCTACTGTTGATTTCTCTTACAATCAGTACAACCATCTTTACTGTTTAAAATATCAACAATCAATTTACACCTGACAAGTGATTGGTATAATCCTGAACTAAAGAGCAGTCATTTCAGATAGTCTCCTCAGCTGTGTAGCCAAACACCAGATTTGAATCACGTTTAACACTAGCAAGGGTGATTTTTTTATTGGGCATTTGACTGGCTGTCTCAAGCTCCTCAGTGTCAAAATGTGTCTTCAAGGACAAATAAGAACTCACAAAATAGTAACAAATCAATACTAAGGTGCAAAAATTGCACATAATCAGAAGCATGGTTTATTATTTAGGTGGTGGAGTAATATGGGGTTTTACACAAATACGACCTGGGCTGGGCAGTGTTATTCAGTTCTCACAACATCTTGTGCAGCTTCACCAAAGTTATATAGTGCAATAGCAATATTCTTGTCTGGAGTGTCAATGACAAATATTCCAATCAGTTACAATCAGTGGAGCATCAATATGATTTTGAAGCTGATATTTGAAAATTGCAGCATTATGTTGTTTTAAGTAAAAAAAAGACATATTTAAAAGCCAGTACTACATAAATATTGCATTTACTTAAGAAATTGTGCACCAAGTAGATCTATATTTTCACTCAATTGCAGGATATGGGAACTTTGTCCAAAAATTATATCAGAGCCCCTGGTCAATTCTTAGCAGCATATTTCTCTTGCTCTGTAGCATGATTAAATTGTAAATTGCTTTGCCAATGAGTGTCTGTTGAATGCTATAAATGTAAATGAAACACAACCCCCCCCCCCATATAAAAAAAGCTTATATCTTGTCTTTTGTCAAAAATAGATATCCATGCCTACTGAATAACTGCTGCCCCACATCTAAATTACCAACACTGCTGAGTATAATTGGATCTTTTGTTTCTGTCCAGCTGAAGCTAATTTTGCTGAAGCACAGAATTTTAATTCATGCATAATGTAGTTTGATGTGAAAGCGCAGCCCTATAAAAGCACCCATATTATGACGGTTGTGAAATCTGTTTTCTGTGCTTTAGGTACAAAACAGAACTGATACAGATCTACTGTCAACTGGTTTAAAAATGATCTCCCTGGAATACTGTACTCTATTCATGCTGATGGTTTTGTTTCTTATTTTGAGAGCTTGTTGTCTGGTGTCCAAATTGGTCAATTCTAAGCAATGTTCTCATTTGTTTACAAATTATCTTGGCCATGGGGTTACCAATAAACATATTCATATGAAAGATGGGAGCACTGCTGCATATGGTAAATCTGTTGCAAATACAAAACACCATTTAAATAATCAATCATTTTATACATTCTGAACATTAATTAAACATAACATGATGATTCTGCTATGATCTGATGGATGTAGACAACTGGATGTGTTTTGAAATGTGTGAATATTGTATCTTAAAATATGTTTGTTAAGGTCCTTTTTTATCTAAAGAAATTACAGTCAATGACATTTAAGAAGACGAGTCCATTTCCAAGAAAGTGTTTGTATTGCACTGCTGAAGACCTAGGTGAGGCATATCGCATACAAACTGTCACTGTCACTCTGATTTCATCATCATTTCAGTGGCCCCATAGGTGCTCAGATCAAAGTGAATTGGCCATAGTCCTTTTATGTCACATTATATAGATCTGCCTTTGAACTGTATGGTGCTTTCAAGAGCTGTAACAATGTCCCAATTTTATCAGCAGCAGCAGCAGCAGCTTATCAACCACATAGAATACCATAGCAGCTACATTCAATATCAAGAAACTCCCTTGTAAAAACAATTAAGCAGCTTCAAAGCAATCTATAGCAATCACTTTCATACACAATCACACACACACATCATACACATTGACAAGCTAACATAATGTTTGTTCGTGAATTCTCACTTTCTTTCTCACTTTACTTATCACATAGGAGCACTTTGTAGTTCTATGGTTACAGACTGTAATCCATCTGTTTCTTTACATACATTTTTACTTTTACTTTTTACATCTACAAGGTGGAGGATCTAGGTAGGAGTGTCTAATAGAGTGGACAGTGTGTTGATAAAGTGTTTAAAAACTCCAGCAGGACTGCTGTGTCTGATCCACTCATACCAGCACAGCACATACTAACACACCACCACCTAGTCAATGACAATAAAGTGCAAAAAATGACTCACCATCCAACCCCGCTCTGTGGTGCCCCTGTGGTGGTCCTTTTGGGTCTTGATTATTATATACCATATATAATTTTAGCTATATATGCTATATATTCACTACTATAATCTTGATTTTCTATACTATATTATAGAGAAACAGATGCACTACAGTTATAGAGGTTGTCAATGTCTTATGGTTGATCGGCATATACTAAAGGTCTGCCAAATTGTACATTAATTAATTGTTTAGTTTGTTATTTGCTAGTATTGACCACATGCTAAGGAACTGGGATTTGAACTGACTGAATGTTTTGGGCTGAAGGTCTGAGCATCCATCTCTAATGTTCTTCCCATTATTTGCCAATCCTGGTGGTGATATACTCTAATTGTCTGCTGCAGAGCCTAATCTGGTGATTATGCTAAGAGTCATTTAACAATCACTAATTGCATACCTGTTGGATGGGATCTGTTCAGCAAAGATAGATGTTAGCCCTCACTAGATGATGGTCAAAGGAATCCCCAATCTCTACACAAATTCCTGGGCTGAATAACATGTTGACATTGGTATTGGTGCAGGTTTGGTAAAAAGGAAAGTATAAAGGCCAAAGAATGGCATTTATGTTTAAGAATTGAACATATAGATTTTTTATTGCCACCAGCCAAGTTTTCTGTTTTTTCCTCTTCTAAAGCAATATTAACATCACCATGCAGTTCAGTCTAAAGCACTATCACAAAGCATTTTGCTTGAAGATCTATGGTAAATCCATCAAATGAATAAGCAGACTATTTTCCTATCATCTCACTTCACTCAAACATGCACAAAAGTCACAAGTCTACTATTTTGACCATTTGCTGAAATTATTTATATGTATGACATTTAAAAGACACTTTTATACAGTGCAACATACATTTACTTCATGACACAGAGGTAGGAGAACTGTTAGGAGTTTTAGGAAGTTTGCCAAAGTACTCTTATTCATTTAGTGTTGTGTGTTTTCCTAAGTAGGGAATCAAGCTATAGTCATGCCAAATAGAGGCTAAAGCTGTTGTGTTTCCTCCACTTATTTTGGCACATTGAACAAAAAAGATTTGATGGGAATGGCAGCATCAAACAGAATCAAATTAAAGTATAACGATGAAGAAACTGACCAGATGGTACCAGATAAAAGTAATGGAGCTGGGTTAAATGTTACAGGGTTGATTGAAAAGAAGGCAACAATAGCATTCAACAGTGGAGCAAACACAGCAATCAGAACACGTAGGGGAGAATCCAAAAACAGGATACAAAAACAAGCTCAGAAGCACGAGACAATACAGAAAGAACATTAAGTGTTTACAGTCCAGGGCTCTGGCAATACTTCACAAAATAGAAAGACGTGGAATGATTGTTAATATGAATATACTGAGTTAAATGAGAAGGATGAGTGGGACCATGAAACCAACTGACTATGGTCCACGTTCACCCCGCCACCATGTTTGAAACCAAAAACAGTCTGGGGGCTATGATCATAAACCAGGTGACTAAACAGAACAAACATCAGTCATCATGACAGTGCCCATGTGGACAACAAACCTTGCATGCTACTGAATTTAGAGTGGAAGCAGTCAAAAATGAGGGTTGATACTACAATATACATAAATAAAGTATATCTAATCTAATACCACAAGCTAATTATATAAATCTGTTCTAAACCAATATGTGGAACCAGACTGTAAAGCAAATCTAATTTCCCTTCATCATGACCAGGATTGCCACCATTCATGTAATCCAAATCTGGACACAGTTCAAATCTGGGTTATTCATTACATATCCTCTTGAATAGGGTTGCTGTTTTATTGTTGTTGTTGTTGTTTTTTTTTTTCACGGAGACAGTCTGTCTTTTAGGGTGTTTGTCCAGATGAAAAGTGGATGTGAGACAATCCTATTGCCATGGGCAACTGCTTGTTATAAACTTGTGCTATGAGAGGCTTATTTTTGAAGATGTAAGTTACATCTGAGAATGCAGATGTGATGGTGATGTCGTGAATAAGGCAAATTGTGAGATGTGGGAGTCATGTGATTTGCAGGAGGGTTATGGGAAGTGGAGTTTGAAGGCTTGACAGTTTCACTGGAAGCTGTCCACTGTCACAGCTTTCTTTACTGAATATCAGTGGATATGTGTGCATTTAAAACAGATATTTCAGCAGCAAACTCCATCTGTTACCCAGATATAGCAATGTGAATGAATCAACATATGCACCGTATAAATTAAACAGGCTACTGTGTCACTTATTTGTTGCTAAGTTGTTGCTATGTAGTTGGTAGGCAGTTGCCATGAGGTTGCTAGGAAGTTGTTAAGGGGCTACTGTAGAGTTTCCTAGTGGTTGATGTGGTATTTCTAGGTGACGCAATTGCTATGGCGTCCCAAGTAATTACTATGGGGTTGTTCAGAAGTTGCAAGGTGGTCTATTCTTTTGACTCTTCCAAGCTATTGCTATTCATATTCACTTATACAAAGCAGTTCAACTTCTTGGAATGAATGCATTAACATTTTTATGACCCCATAAAGTGATGTTTTATCAGGAGCTTAAAGAAAACAAATAAATACTTGTACAAGACATTTTGCCATATTCATATGCCCATAGAAATCTGCCATCATCCATAAAGAAAGGAGATATAAGACCAAACAGATTTATGGTGCTTGTTTGATTTCATCATTCATGCATTGCTTTTAGATTTTTTTTGTCACTGTTGTCTAGAAGACAAAAAAACAACAACAGACCAACAGAAGTGCAACGAGCCTGTGTAAGTCTGTGTCTTCTGTCAAGTATAACACCATTCCTTGAGTTTGCACCACTTGTGCCGAAGGATAATTGCTTTGTTGTTGACAAGAAACCTCATTGGTTTGTGAAACTCTGAATAAGCATTCTTCAAGCAATTTAGTTCTCTTTTTTCCCCTTGTTTGAAGCAGTCATTCTTCTAACTAAATAAGGTTTAAGACTTTATAATGGGTGGTGCAGTTGCACAGCAGGTAGAGTATGTG
>CM067501.1:38103849-38115859 GCA_034509495.1 Acestrorhynchus altus
ATTTCACTGAATAATGCAGTTTGGTAAAACAAATTAAAATATTGAAAATAATCTAATGACATTTAAGAGGTCCTGGAATGTTAAGTAGTGTTTGCATTGGCATTGGTGGATAGTGAGAGTTAACTTAAAAGTGACATATTCTGAACCTCAAACACTGAAGTCTCCTGCTTCTAAAGAAAATCCAGCATTAACCTTCAGAACTCTAGGTAATTTTTGTGAGATGTTGTCATAGCCATTTTTTTATTCACCAAAACATTTAAAAAAGTATTTATAGGAGACAGTAACACATTACAGATAATGTTAATTTCTGGAGATCCTAGACTATTCATTTCTTCATTTCAATGTAAACATTTAGATTTTAGATATTTGTATGACTTTGATCATGTTTTGATCAAAAATGTACTTGCACCTACAATTCCTTTTATTTAAAAGGACAAAAACACTTTGCAATCCTGTCAAATTGCAAATCCTGAAATTGTTAAACCAGAGTGTTTTTTATTAGATATTTGATGATTTATTGTTGTTATTATTTCATGTAGGCATCAATGTTATCCCTTTCTCGGGACTTTTATTCTTAAACCTGAACTGTGTGAGCAAATGTTCCTCTATATACCAATATCTGGGTCACTACCATAACTAGACCTGCCCCTCTCACTGATCAGTCAGAGTGCACATGCAGGTTGAGCATGTACAAGTGGACAGAGCAGTAAACATACACTGGCATTTAATCTGGGATTTGATTCAGTTGGAAACTCTTTTAAACTTTTCTTTTCAGCCACCAAGGAAAAACCAAAACCAACACATCTCATTACCCCAAGAACACAATCCCCAAAGTGACACATGGTGGTGGTAGTATCAAGCTGTGGGGTGTTTTTCATCAGCCAGAATTGGGAAACTGGTCAGAGTCGAGGGTAAGATGGATGACGCTAAATACAGGGATATTCTTGGGAAAAACTTGTTTCAGTCTGTCAGCGATTTAAGCCTGGGACAGAGGTTCCCCTTCCAACATGACAATGACTTAAAGCAAACTGCCAAAGTAACAGGCGAGTGGTTTAAAGGGAAACATTTAAATGTATTGTAATGACCTAGTCAAAGTCCAGACCTTGATCCAATTCAGAATCTGTGGTCAGACTTTAAGATGCTGCAGTTCAGCAGCAGTAACCATCTAACTTGAAGGAGCTTGAGCAGTGTTACCTTGGGGAATGGAAAAAAAATCACAAGGCACTGAATAAAGAGCCAGAAAATGTTGTTCTTGTTGAGTTGCTCTTTTCTCTGTTATCTGCATAAAAATAAGGGCTGTGATGTGCGGTCTAATGTGCTAGCACTAAGATCCAAGGATCACAGGTTCAAATCCAAGGTCATGCTGTTTGCCTTCAGCAGATGGAGCCTGAGAGAGTAAATTGGTAGATGACATCTCTCCCAACATCACATCCAGTGCAATGCTTGATCACACAGGCATCTATTAGCCTTTGTATTGGAGCTGGGAATCCAGTGCTTTCCTCCAAGCACCCAGCAATGATGCAATGGCAGCACTTTGAAAAGAGGTGGTGGCTGACTTCATATGTATAAGAGGAAGCATGGGGAAATCTTCCCCCTCCTAGTTTCTCCTAGTGTCAGGATCATCAAATGTAATGGGAAAGGTTGTAACAGGATTGGGTAATTGGCACATCCAAAAATGAAACCGAATAAAGTTGTACAAAATGCCAATTCTAGCTACATTCTTGAGAGTAAACATCAGTGTTCAAGGTAACCAGTTCTAGCACAAATGCCTTGATGTGTTCGCGTTCATTTTGTGGCTGCTAGTGAAGCACAAACTCTATTATTCCTTGCTGTCTCTAACTTTGATTGCTGTAGGATTCACCACTCTGCCTCATTTATTTGTTTATTCTTTATTTTTAATCTTTAATTACACACCACAGGGCTGCTGAGCAGTAGGTACTCTTTTTCAATCACTTTCTTGATTATGTGCCTAAGTAATCTTAGGATTTTTCTGTTTGGTTGATTGTGTGAGCTCTTCACTGCTCTTGCAGCAAAGTGTATTAAAACAAGTATAAGCTGTGTTGTTTTCACTGGATTTCATGATACCCTGTTCAAAGATAACAGTGGCAATTCTCCAGGATAACACTGTGGCTATATTGCCTCATAGAATATACATTTTTCTGTCATTTATATGTGGCTACAGACTCTACTCAGACACTGCAGCTTTTGACATTTTGAAAAGTCAACTTTTAGTCACCCTTTAAAACCATTTCAGCAAACCCTGCTCTTTCTTTTCACTGTCGCTCTGTGTAAACGTGTGTGGGGGTGGTTGGGTTCAGTATTGCAGCATGCTTGCATATACTCTTTAATGAGTACAGACCCATGCTTCATCTAATGGAGGTATTTTTCTTGCCTGTACTGGAAAGCTACACCGCATACCATTGACGAGAGCAGGCTTTGAGTCTTGCCTCACTCCAAACACTCCATAAAGGACCTGCTGTGCCAGACATGGCCCGTTAATGTCACACTGACATCAACAGTCCTGTTTACACTGTGCCAGCCATTGACAAGCAGTAATTGATTTATTTACAATGTATAATTTGCCATAAGGTCAAGATCAGAGGCTTTTGGTTTTACCTGGAACCCAAACTTGAGTTAATGAATGCAATAGCTCTTTTTGTTAAAGTCTAAACCACAGGCCAGGACCAATTCTAATGAAACATCACTCAGTGTAATGAGTTATTTATGCTCTTTGAAAATCCACTGAGAAAATGTTATCTAATGTAAACATCTGAATCAGACTACACTGGCCATCAGAATATTTGTTATTTATTACTTGTTATAACACAATAACTATACAAAATAAGGTTTTATGAGTTTTCTGATCAATATTTTAACATCCCTTTGAATAATCAGATAATGGGAAACTCTAGGTCTACATTAGGTAGATAAACATAATGTAAAACACAAAATTCATGCCCTGTTTTTTGAACCACAGTATGAAAATCAAAATACATTGTTTGTTTCGGCATCACTTAAAAAGTGTTTTGTCTCTGTTTTGTCGGTGCTTTAACAGTATGCATGCACTCAGAAATCTGATTAATTTGCTAAAATCCTGCTCTTTGTTTAGATTTCCTTTCCTTTCCATTAGAGTTTGAGAATTTACTACAATCGAACAGTTTGGAAAAGGTAGTTGGCATGACCACTTGAATAATCTGAAATCTGGTTAAGATTGAAATACTGGGATTGAAGATACAAACTCAGTGTTGATACATAGATATAAAGATGGACATTATATAGTTACACAAAACACAATACACTGCTGTGGGCCTGGTTCCTAATTACTAAATCAGTGTTTGTTGAAGTCAAAAACATTGAACTAAAATCACAAGCATTTAAGAAGTATATGATTGGTGCTCAATTAAGTGCACCAGATAGTTTGAAGATTCAACATTTGAGGAGAGCAAATGGCTTGTCTTAGCTTTCCATCTTGGTGCTACAACAGAGAAATGTCTAGATGATTGTCATCCACTTATGCTGAAAAATTGTAAAAAATGATTAATATTTTCCAGGAGGGTCTGGTCAATTCTGGTTAAATCTGGTTAAATCTGGTTAATTCTGTTGCATACAGCTACATGAAGCCAGTTAAAGGAACACAGAAAAAGCATGGCAAGACTTGTAGTGCTGCAGTCTGGACGAGGAGCTTGATGGAATGGATAGGAAGACCAGCCAGTTGAGAGTTGCAATAGTAGAACCTTGAGATGACAAGGTAATGAAAAAGCACTTGTGTGGCCTCTCCAGAAAGAAAGGGTCAAAATGTTCAGTGGTTGAGTGTAGAACAATTGCTTTAACAAAAGAACCTTTGAAGAACCCTCTTTTAACAGGGCACAAAACACAAAGATCTTCAGGTTTCCTGTAATTTATCATAGAATGCCAGAATCTGCAGGTCTAAGGTCATATTTCGAAATATATCAGCGAGATTGCCAGTGAGATACACTGGCACTCACCAATTTATATTTACAACTTTAAAATCTATCCAAAAAGGTGTCTTTAAAAACAGATTTAAAGTGTTTTTATGCTGCTGCATTTTTTACAATTTGTGGAGGATGTATTGTAAGCTAGTTACAAGGGAAGTACAGTAATCACACGTTCTGTAACAAGAGCAGCATGAAATACTAGAAGTAAATAAGTAAAGTTAATTTATGTAGCACTTTTCTAAGGCAGAGTTATTTTTTGACTATAAACGATTAAGATCAGCAAAATTAAATCAAATAAATTGATATATAATATACAGCACACACACATACAGAGTTAAGCATATTACCTATGATCATAACTCACTATAGAATAAAAGTAGATCTTTTTGTGCTCCTTAAAAGACTCTATCAACTTGGAAAATCTGATATTGGGGAAAATACTGCCTAGGAATTTCATCAAGGCAGACCACCAAAATCTCTGTCTTATCCTCCTTTAACTTAAGAAAATTGCAATTCATCCAGTTCTTAACAGCAGCAATTCACTCAGTTATACAAGTTAATCTAATGACATCATTCTGATTAAAGGAATGTATTGTCCACATAAAACCGATAAGTAATATAAAAATGCCCAATTAAAACTCCAAGAGGAAGCACGTAGAGTGAAAATATAACAGGACCAAGAATCTAACCCATGTCAAAATTTGACATGTATGAGTTAATCACAGATGCAGCCCAGAGCCCACACATATATGCAATTCTGTCGACTTAAATGTGTTAATTATGAAATTGTAGACAATGCTCATTACAGAGATACAGTGTTCAGTATAACCTGGCTGTACTTTTTGCATACATTGCAATGGCAGCTAATGCCAGTTGGATTTGTGTTAATGTATGAAGAACATTTAAGCTCAGTTTCAGAAAATAAAGCCAGTTGTAAACTGAACCAGAAGAGCAGGTTAGTTAATGCACATTTGACATCAGTGCTGCTGTTTTACTGGACTTTTCACCAGATAAGTAACTATGACTTTTGTGTGTAGCCTTCTCAGTGTTTGCATACTCTCTGGATTCTTGCAGTCATGTCACGTCAAAATCTTTAAAAGACGTCCTGGGTAATGTGCTCTTGTGTGTCCTCTGCTGGAAGTTGCTTCAGTGGGTATGTTAAGTGACTTTGATATTTGGACAGGCAACAGGATGGTGTCATAAAATCATTTTCTGAGTCTGATGAAGAGGAGGATTGGTAAGAAAAAGCAGTAAATGTTTTAGGATTTCTTGATTCACCCCGAATGTCACCATGTAGGGGAAAATCCTTTGTTGGCAGACTTTGATTAGGTCAACAAATTGTTTATAATTTCATATAATTCCAGGCAACACTGTTCAAGATGTGCGTAGTTCTAGCCATAATATCTCACAGCTGCTCCAGCTAATTAATGCCACCAGAAGACATCAGGTGTACAAGAAGTGAGACTTCAAGGAGATTTCAATTTTGGTTTAATTTCATTCCTCAAAAGGTTAGAATTGTTTCGTATGTTCAGAGTCAGACCAGATTGGCCAAAAAAAAAAAAAAAAAAAAAAAAACAACTGTTGCCTTCTAAGCTCAATTATTCTGAAGGGCACTGTTGGCAACTCAAATGAAGAGTCAAAGAATGCAACAGCACTCATCATCTGCTCATACTTTGTTGCCAGAAATAGGGTTTCAGGGAATGTTGGCAAGCAAGATGATTTGTTGTTAAAAGTTAAAAGAGTATTATGTGAAAATTGGTAGTTTAGAATTGTTGTAAAATGTATGTAAAGACACCTTTTATGATCTGATATTTCATTGATTAATTACAGATTACACATAATTGAAAAAGTCTAATTTCCACTTATTTGTGTTCAATTAAGGTAACCATTTTACCTTAAAAATTCTGGTTCAGAATAATGTTGAGGCTCCACCAACTTATTACTTCAGGCTCGGCACCCTGCTAACTTTGGTGAAGTGTGCAGGACAGCACATACAAGAACTGAATAATACTGCATAACCCAAGTCGAATTTGTGTAAAATCCTGTAATATTTCTATACCACAATAGTTCATGTGTTTCTATCACTTAAGATTCCAGTTTTATATCCCTTGGCTTGTCCCAAAATGTGCAATGTCTGCTGTCTCGATTTTTGGCGCACTGTGCAGCACGTCTTTTGTGCCACAGTTTTTATACTTCCCAACTGTAGACAGACAGGACACAGGTAAGATTTTCTTCTAATGACTCTTCCATAAAGCCAATATTTGTGCAGGTGGTCCTGAACAGTACAACAATGAACCACAATTGCAGAGTTGGCAAAATCTTCCTGAAGGTCTTTTGCGATCAGGTGAGTTTCTGATTTGCCTTTCTAGCAATCCTATGAGCAGTTCTCTCTGGAAAATATCTAGGTCTTCCAGACTTGTCTTGATCGCCACTGTTCCTGTAACAATTGAAAACAATAACATGAAAACACTATCTCCTTATAGCCTTCTGCTGCTTTGAGGGCTTCAACCATTTTCATGCTAGGCAGTTGCTTAGAAGAATCTGTGGCTGCTGAGAAGGCTAGAGGAGTCTGGTTATTTATAAATCTTTGAAATTTACATCACGTATAATGATGATTGTGAACAAGCCATAGCCATAACAATCTAATTAAGGTCTGAGACCTCAAAAGTTATCTAAGTGCTCAAAGTGCCTTGGGTTCCCATACTTTTACAAGGTACTCATTTCTTTTCTTTTTTTTTAACTCTAAATTTGTACAAAGGGAAAATAATATACTGATAATGGGTTAAAATGTTGACTTATGCCTTTTGGAGAGAATTTCATCTTCAACTTAACTGTTCACAGTAACAGGAATTTTGACCTGGGGTGCCCAGACATGCCATTGTGATGTGTGTTCTATCAGTGCCACGCCACTATCTGCTGTCTGTCTCCATCAGTTCCAGAAAGTCCACTCTTTGCATCCTCTAAATATAATGAATCATAGTTTGGCAAGAAAAACCTTTTCATCTTCACTGTCTAATTGCATTGTCACAGAGCTGGAAACAACAGACGATGATAGAGTGCCCTTGAAGCTGAATGCTGCCGTAATTTATGTACTGGTAACAGGTATCACCAAACAGCTTCATTCTATGCTACACCAGGTGTATGGAGATGAGTGAAAAAGAGCTCTGTGGTGAGTGCAGTTTTACACAGTTCTTCAAATGGATTTGATGTGGAAGATTCTGTGTAGTTATTCTCTTGACTCCAAATTTGGACTATATTCTCAATTTGGATGAACTTATGCAGATGAATGTTTCTCCATTATACCAAGTGTTTAGGACTGGTACCCAAGTAGCTCATCTACTTTAGTATTTTCAGTGGTGTCTATTATTTTTACTTATGTTAACACTGAATAAAGCCATGTTTCACAATATTTCTAAGTTGCCTAGAAGGCTTGATTGCAGGTCTTCACTCACTAATGAAGTCAATGCACAATCCTCACATGACCTTTTTGTCCTTTTTGCAACACTTAGTTGGGACACTGCTCTGCAAAATATATTTGATGTATGGTAATAGACTGGGATATCCATAATTGGCATTCTTCAGAATATGTGCTGCAATTGTGTCCTGATTGTCAAAAAACTTCACAATTTTGAGGTTCACAAGCTCAAGGATCTGTTTCCTGAGAAGTGTTTTCTGCTCTTGGTCAACTCAAAAAGCAGTTTCAGTTCTTCCCACTGATGCAATATACAAGTTACCAGGCTCAATCAATAGCCAGCACGTAGCTTGAGGAAATTAAAATCCAGTTTCAGATTTTTCATGATTACTCAACACTCCTACAGATGGATTCATTGGAGGCTGCAACTGAGAGCCACTTGTAAAGAATGACACACAGCAGATGAGTTCCAAATTGGGCAATGCACAACGGCCACCTTATTGTGCACCACAATCATCACAAACACATTATCAAGAAACTACTACCTTTGCTATCGATCTGGCTCCACTCTGACCTCCAATTCAACCAGAATGAGAACACTGAAATACAGAATCACAACAACCAGGTAGTTCAAGACCCTGACATAAGTGGCCTTTTTAAAACATAAAAAAGCCAGGACAGCTTTGCAAGTCATACTTACAGTATAGGCTCACATGCTAGAAGTGAACAGTGCTTTGCAATTTCATGCTTTTGCAGTTAGTCAATTTTTTAAACAACTGTGGTCATGGAGACTGTGTTGAAGGGTTGTGTGGTTTTGATATATTTATATGCTTTGCTGTAGCACAGTGTTCTTCAATGTCATGCCTTTTTGCAAGCATATCTGGTTTGCAGCACACAAGCTACAGTTATTCAAGTACAGACTCACATTATTTTTTTTATACTGGCGGATGAATTTTGATCTAGACATCATCAATATCAATCAAAAGCCTTGGCTGCAGCAAAGGTAGGGTGGGTCCTTGGTTGACCGGTCCTTTGAAGGCTCCTTCTTAGTATCCTTACGGTCACACAAATGAATCAATTTAACAAGGCTACATAGTGACATCACTACCTCTTTCATTTGACATGTGAAGGCAGGGAACTAAATACAAGTATGTGAAAAAGTAACATTTTAAAATGAATTTTCATGTTGTTTGTTTTCTCTCCCCCTTAGTGCAGTACATGCACAGAGAACTGTGAGTAACCAAGGACCTCAAATGATACATGATACATCCTCCAAATCAATCTGAAAGCATGCTACATTTCTGCCAAAAAGGTAAGGCTACTGGTTGCATGACCTAATTAACCTAATGTTGGGCTGTTTAAGTGCCTGAAAGTGATCTTGCACCCCACATCATGACACCAGGCCTTCTGGACATGTTACATGTGATAACAAACTGCTGATCTTTGTACTGAACATGGTGCCACCACACACAGATTTGTTGGATTTATCACTGAAGATGAGCCACTGAACTCAAGGTTGAGTACTCCGAAGTTGGAAAAAACATTCATCTTCTTTTGTTGGAGAGTATCTTAGATGTCCTGGAGCTCTTTCAGAAACATGCAAAACATTTAGCCACCTCAAAAGGAGATAAAGACAAATTGTTATACAATCATTCTTTCCAAGTAGGACATTGATCAGAGAAGCAACACAGAAACCAACGGTGCTGCAGAGTTTCCAGGCAAAGACTGAAGTATCTGTCAATATGACCACAATAAGCCATACACTCCATATAGCTGGGGTTTATGGAAGAGTGGCCAGAAAAGGCCTTTACTTCCAGACAAAAATAGGAAAGATTGTTTTGATTTTACCAAAAGGCATTTGTTTAGACTCCCTAAATGTATTTGGAAGGTATTCTGGTCAGATAAGACCAAAATGTAACTTTTCAGCCACCAAGGAAAATGCTGTCTGGCACAAAACCAACAAATCTCATCACCCCACAAACAGCATCCCCCACAGTGAAACATGGTGGTGGCAGCATTAGTCTATGGGGATCTTTTTCAACTGAGAAACTGGTCCAAGTCAAGGAGAAGATGGATGGTGCTAAATATAGGGATATTCTTGGGCAAAACATGTTTTGGTCTGTCAGAGATTTGAGCTTGGAAGTTTACATTCAACAATGACACAAAGGATCCTACTAAAGCAAAACTCAAAAATCTTAGTGGAAAGATATGGTAAGCTCAAAGTTATCCAAAGCAACTTGCCACAATATGGGGTTTCAATACTATTATGTTCCAGGTAAGTGTATGTTTTTTGAACAGACAGTTGAATGGTAAGACTGACCATTGGGTTGAACAGTTCAAGGCCCATATTCTTAGTGAGAGGCCCTAAAGTGAGAGTTCTAGCATCTTGTCCCATAGGACTGCTCACTGTCTTATGATTTATAGGTACTTTCCATACATTCATGTTGTTTAAATATAACACTAATTTTTTATGCCTAAACTTAAAAACTGCAGGATTATTGTTCACTAACAGTCATGTCATGTCTAAAATCAATGACATCACATTTGTTCCCCATTTTTACTTCTGCCACATTGGCTGATTACATAATTGCATGAATAAATAGGTGCCATGTGAATGTATATGTGATGCATGATGTCAGTTATTCATTATGCAACAAAACATGCTTCCACATGCTTCTTACATTTGCATCAAGATAAAAAAAAAAGAAAATGCAAAATAAATTGAGGGTTACACAACAAAAAAATATGTACGATTGCCCAGATTCAGGTAGTGGCAAAGCCACTGGCCCATCTTACCCCACTCTCCTCCATTTCAGCCTATATTGCTTTTTAAAAGAGATACAGTTCAGCCAATAAGAAAGAAGGCTTATGTATGTAGCCTACATCAGTCACAAATATATAAATATATGAATCACAGCAGTAAGGAAAAATAAAGTATTGCACATTGGCCTTCTGCCTGGTAGCTATGGCTTATCTATAAACAACATGAGCATGCATCACTGTGTCTCTGTTTCAGAGATTCATTGTCCATTGTCTGTATCACACTGATCTTTAACAAAAATGTACATTTGTTTAATGATGAAGCTTTGGCATGTTATGACATGAAGGCTGCTGATGTAATGCTCCCTCTAACACAGCGTTTGGTTCAGAGACATGGTCAATATTTTTGTCATTTCTTGTGTTATTTGCAGTAGGTGTTGCCATGTTTACTGCTGCCATGGCTTTCCTCAAATAGTAATTGCACGGTTGTTAGGGCTATTGCCACATTATTCCTCATGGAGTGGATGGTACAAAATATCTGTGTTTCCAATAATTGGATCATTGGTTGCCGTCTCCACTTGTCACTTCAGGTTTGTTCTTCAGTGAGTGTTCTTATCCTCAAGGAGTGGACAGTTATTCCTTGTAATTGAATGTGTTTACTTCCTTAATCTTTTTACAATTTTTGTATGTGCTCATTTATTAGTTCAATTATGTTAAATATAATTATATAATATAATTATATAATGTATTAAATACATCAATAATAAATAATAATACAAAACAGACTCCTTACTTTAAATATTGTTTAATTGTTTTTTTTTATTCACACTAATCTGGTAGCTAATCATCAACACTTCAGTTATTGAATCTGTATCTTTGAAAGCTTCAGTTCATGTAAAATCTGACACGGGAGCTTTTCTTGTAATGAACAGCACTGACCTGATTGGATAGCAGAGCAGTGAACATTTCCATAAACGTTGATTGATTGATTGATTGATTGATTGATTGTGATTGATTATGCATTTCTAACACATCTGGTTAATTGAATCTCCTCACAATGAGTTTAACAAGTTAATATAAAAAGACCTCTGTAAGGTACAGCTTCCTTCAGCATCAAGAGTGAAGAAGTAGTAAGCAGAGCAGTTCAGGATGGCCATGCCACTCTGCATTAATGTTAATTAAATGTTAACGTAAATGTTTTAAGTACAGTCTTAATAATTTTTTATACAAATACCTTTCAACCCCTCTGTCTCTCTTAGAATCAAATGTTTGTGTTACTGCAGAACTCTAAGATGGAGTCTGTTTTGATTAGCTTTTCTGTACTATATTCAAAAAGCACTCCAACCTGCTGAGAACTGGATTATATGTGGGTGGAGGTACACTGTGCTAAAATCAATAGGTTGGGATTATGTAAATGAGTTGTTTCTCATGAAATTATAGAAACAGTGTTTTCAAAACAGGATGTTTTAGCATAGATTTACTTCATGAAATGATGAGTGGACAGTACATATTTCTAAGTGAGAGAAATTCAGTTTTCTTATGATGGGGTCTTTAAAGTTAAAGTCCTTCTGCTCTCCTGTCATTTAAAATCTCCTGATAGATGTATCAATGTATGTGATTTATATCTGTGTGTGTGATTTGACAAACAACCTTTGACCATTATATACTGTCAGGCTTTTGTTTTGTGTGCCCTGTAGGCACACTTTTTTCTCTGTATGCCTTCTGTACCTGTGACTCTTGGGCATTGTGTGTTATCATTGTCCCTGGTCTGGTTAAAATGAAAGAGAGGGCTTGGTTTGATGGACAGGAGGTGGAGAGGTGTGTGTGTGTGTGTGTGTGTGTGTGTGTGTGTGTGTGTGTGTGTGTGTGTGTGTGTGTGTGT